>VFFE01007680.1:4742564-4790503 GCA_008921705.1 Burhinus oedicnemus | reverse complement strand
CACTAGTTAGCGGGGTTTATTAAACTAATTTCAGTGTGGTGGAAGCTGCTTGTCTAAACTTAAGTGGCTTTTTTTTTTTTGTGCGTACTACTGTATGTTGCACCCAGGTAGTGCCGTTTCGTGTGTTGCTGGCACCATAAAGGAGCTCGGCTGCGAAAGTGCAGAACACGAATTTCTCAGGCCAGCTCAGGAGCGGTTAGTGCTAAGCTGAAGTGCACGGCAGGTTTTGTCGGCTTTGTGGTAATGGATTACACGATGCTGATTGAAAGCCAATGACTGAGAAAGATCTCCAGACCTTATTTATCCTTTTGCCAAGATTAAAAATTCTTTACGATTTATATTTGAATGTTTCCTTCAAATTGGAACAATTGTAAATTTCTCAAATCTTATAATTTTTATAAATATGGGGGGAGATTATTCCTAACAGACTTAATTGTTAGAATGTTTGTCCTGACGTTCAATTTATTTTTGCTTTTTTCTAAATTCCCCCTCCTTTGTGTTGCTAAGCTTTATGTATTGTGTTACGTCCTCTTGGCCCAGTTAAAAATATTAATAAACCTTCTAAACTGGACCACAAAAGCCTTTGTCCTCTTTTTCAGAGTACTAATAACTATGTTGTTTCATTAGTAAAATTACATTATTACTGTCTTGTACCTTTCCCATCCCCGACAGCTGTGAAAATACAGCCCCAATGTACATGGGTGTTCTTTGTTGTCGTCTGCAACATCTAATGCCATTTCAGGCACTGGACTAGAGTTTGTTGGCATTCTTATCTCTGAACCTGTCTGTATTTTGGGTTATTTTTCCCTGGAAGTAATTGTTTGTAGTTCTCTATGCTCTGTCTTGTTTGTAGATTTTCAGCCCACATATCTCACTTCTGTTAGCCTCTTTGTCCTGATTTTGTTGTCTTCTGTGGTGTTTTCAATGTTTAATTTTATCTAAGAATTGATTCAGTATGCAGTGTATCCCTTAGTCCAGTTCATTAATAAAGATGTTAAATAAAACTGTGACTAACGCTAATCCCTCTGGCACACAGCTGGACACTTCCCTTCCAACTCAGTACATTGCCACTCATCATTACCCTTTGCTTATGGTCTGTCAGCCAGTTTTCAGTCTATGTGATAGCGTATCACATCCCAGCTCTTCGGAGTTTGTCCACAGAGCAAGATTTTTTAGAGAAATTACATCAAACATTATCCCTTGTCGCTTTGTCCCTACGATGATTAAGTCCATTTTTAAAAATAATCAATTTATTGGATGTCTTGTTCATTAGTCATCTCTTCTTTTGATTGCCATTCTGTCTTAGGTTTTTCGTAAAACTAATTTTGCTTCCGTGTTGTCTATTTTTTGTTCCTATTGTCTATATTTTGCTCCTCTATTGACCGACAAGTATTTGCCAAGATTCTCTTCCTTATTTGAAAATCAGAAAGGAAGTATGTGTGTTTTATTTTTTTTTAAGTCTAGTAAAATACTATGTATTTGAATGTAGAGCAAAATTAGCTAACGTTACAGTAACTTATCTACAGTAATAAGCCTGTAAAGAGAAATGAGGAAAGAGAACTAACTCTTCTTGTCTAGTTTTGCTGGAAAGACTTTTAAAAGGTGCCTTACATTTGTTTGCTATCCTCACTAATTCCTTCAGAATTCCTTAAGATATTGAGACGTATATCAGATAGACATGTTTATTTGGTGTTTCCAGGTACGATTTTTTTTTTCAAAGTATGTTCTTCATTAACGTTTTTGAGTACTTGCTGATCAACTCTTTTCAGATGTTTCCAGTTGTTCTTTCTCCTTATGCATTTCTACATGCCAACGTTTTATTAATTTCTCAGAATTATGTTTTTGGTAGTCTGTTACTCATATGTTGCCATAGTGTCTATGTTCATTTCTTGGTTTGAAGTCTAATACTTTCTGATCAGAGGCACCAGGCGTCATTATATCCTCACATTCCTAATTCTGCCCTCTTGCTGGAGTTCGGTACTGTTGGCCTCTCTGCTGAAGTCTTTCTTCTCCAGATAATGACATTGCTGACAAAATTGAGATGTGAGATGTGTTTTAAAAATATGTGTCTGAGCAATTGAAGACGTACTGTGAAGGCAGTAATATAAGTGAAGTAGACCTTACTGCTGGGTCTCTCGTTATTTGTGTGTAGCCATTAAAGGCAAGATTTTGCCAAAATGAGAGCCAAAATGATAGGCACCTTAAGAATTGGGCTGGCATTGAAAAGCGCTTAGTGCTAAACAACTGCTGTTGGCTTAAGTGGCTTGATATTTTCCACTGCTTTTTGTCGTGTATTACGGATAATTTTTCTTTAACTCAACAGTTGCTTTGATTCTCATCTTAGGGTCTCAGACATGTATATAATTTTGGGAGATGGTGGAGACAGGCAATAACTGTCGTAATATGAGTAACGCTACTGAGTTTTGCCAGCTCTGCGAATAGTTTAAGCCAATCTCAAACCCCATGCCATTTGACTCTGTTGCCAGCCAAAGACTTACAGACAGTAGTTAAGGTTTCTGCAGTAGTACAAACATCACAAAGTATCGTTACCTTAGACAAACACTTATTCTACTGAATTTTATGACAATTTGATGTGGGGTTTTCAGCGTGATTTTGACCACCACCTTTTCTGTGGTAGGATGGTAATCATAAGTATTGCCATTTGTGAGAATCTCCTGTGACCGTCTCCCAAAATCCATTGCAATTTTGTCAAGAAAATCTTAATTGCATCCTTTCCTGTGTTTCTCGCTGTGACGCTTCATGTATCTGCCTTCAGATTTCTGACCTCTTTCCTGCCATACAGGGCAGAGAAACAAGAATTTTTGCTTTATCACGCGATTTTTTGGAATTAGTAATGCAGAAACACATGGCACTGTAGGAGACTAGTGAAAACAGTGATTTGTTTCAAAACTTGAAGGTATTTGCTAGCCAAAGCGTTTTCATAATTAAATTCAGTGATTTCTTTCAATAACCTATTTTAGCAAGTTTGAAGCTGTTATTTGAGAATTTGTGAAAGATGCTGGCTGCAGGCAGATCATCATGTATATATGTTCCGTGCCTGCTTGATCTGAGTGTCAAAATGGGAAGACAGGAGACAATAATCCTTGCTGATGCATTAAATGGAGAGCTTAGATTATGTATCTTCAGCAATACACTGTGAATAACGAGCCTCAGCGTAGGGCTGGTGCACCTGTCATTGCTGGAGGGCAAAGAGGCGAGTGGTTCCAAAGGGAACTGACCTTTTTCTTTCAGGCATTGAGTCAATCTCATATCCTAAGGCACACATTCTGCGTTAAAATTATGATAACTCTCCTGGTATTATGCTGAACAACAGACTCTGGTGAGAATCTATGGAAAAAAACCATAAAATGATGGTGATCATGGTTTGTGTATTGTTTTTAATTAAGCCTTTATAGGAAATATATTCTGTAATTTTCAAAGACATCACTAAAACAGTTAAGTTCTTCTCTGATTAAGGTAAATTTAATTGACGTTTAAAATAAAATTTTAAAATGTTGTTTGTCTGAATTAGCAGCTCGCTGGATACCAAAATGTAAATGACAATATTTATCACTAAATGTGATTCACAAAAAACCTGCATCCTTGTAAATAATGTAATGTGTAATATAGTGTATATCCACTGTCTGCTACCTCAGCTGAATTTATACGTGTAAGATTGATTTACAAATAGACAACTTTCTGTTAAATTATTCACATCTCATAATAATTGATCTTACAGAGTTGATCTTATGCTGGAGCATATTTGATCATAAATTCAATGAAAGCAGCCACCATCTTTGTGATGTTTGTCCAGCTAAATCCTTCAGTGAATAAAATAATAAAGATGCCAGCTGTGTTTGTTTTATGATCGCTGCTGCAATATAGGGCTGGAAATACAAGTGAATAAAAGCTCTAATTTTTCGTGTTGAATTTATGATCTCAGAATCTTACTGCAAAGAATTTAAATGGAAAAAATAAAATTTTTACTTCTGTCACATTCTCATAAATGTACTGTTTGCTTTTTTTGTTCCTATTGTTTAGGAATCCAGAGTAGTTTTAAAATATTGCTATTGTTTGGACCCAAACTTAAAAAATCCAAGGGAATCTTGTAAAAATAGATAACATTTATGCTTTTCTCTCTAACACCGTTGCAAGTTAAGAATGGGCCATCATTTTTGTATTGCCTTCTTTGATTAGATTCTATAGCAATCTTAAAGCTCTGTTTACTACTGTATACTGTTAGCGTGCCTAAAACTAATTTCACCACCCTGACATAAAAAATCATGCTCCAGATTATTATTAGCCTTCCTTCAGCATTATGACTTTTGTAGAATAGTATTTTATTCCTTTTATTTCTTCCATACTTGATCCTTAAAGTACCCTTGAGTCAAGCTTTATTCTGCAACCACGGGGGCATGAATCTTTCCTGAGATGTTGACAGATACTGTTTGGTGAATATCATTTTTCTGTCAGATACATTCTGTGTCTATACTACTAACTAAAGCAGAGTCAGGGGCTATCTTCTGGCCCGGAGGCCATGTGGCAGACCTTAGCTACAGCTGTACCAAGTAACACGTGGGTGTGCATCTCCTGTGGGCATCTCCTGTGGGCTTTGTGTGGTCCCCGTGCAGCTGCAGTTGCAATTATTATTTTGGGGATGTTCAGTATTAGTTTTTAATCCAAAATTTCCAGAATAACAGAAGACCAGTGCTGCAGACCATGAGAATTGTATTTTCTAGCATACAATTGAAGGTAATCCATTGCACGCCCTGTTTGTAGGGGGCTGGTACACGCTGCCTTTTGGGAATGGTCCCTGGCATGGGTTGTTCCCTGAACTGTTTCTGGGAGTGGTTTTGGCGAATGCTAGTTGGCACGGGCCGAAATAATCCGGGGGCAGTGTGGACACTTAGTAGTTGAGTGGTCAGGCTCTCTCCCTAGCCCTGCGTAATGCAGCAATACAGACTTCAACAGAGGGATTCTTACTGTTCCTTGCCCCTTGCACACTTGAGCCAGTGAAGTTTTTCCTTTCGCTGTAATGCTAGCATCCTTTGTCACCTAGGCCTGAAGCCTTAGGAGTGTTTTTTATCTTTCCCTTGTTATCTTGTGCATCCAGACCGTTACATACATTTTACAGAGGGGTTTGGGTTTTTTCTTTCCAGCTTTTCCAAGATACTTTTTTTCCTTCCCTGACCAACTCAGTCACTCAGATCTCGATCATCATAATATACTTCTCATGTCCTCTCCTGACCAACACCTTTCTTCAGATCACATAAAAAGCAAGCAGTAAATTGAGTTTGTTTTGCTCTCCTCCGAACACTGGCTGTTTCACTCCATTGATTTTGAGCTCTTTCGTATCCTTTTCAAAATCCTCCGTAATTATGCCTCTTCCTCCCTTCACAAAGCTCTGTATTTGCGCCTATTCCCTATTCTTACGTCAGTGATCCCTTACGCATATTTAGGTCTTCTCCTGACCCCTAGATAATTCAGGCAGACTCACAACTGCTGTCATCCTTTCTGGGAATCAGATGGGTTTGTGCCCAGATAGTGCATTTGCCAGTTGTTTGTGGTCCTTTTCTCCAGGCTTCTTGTTCTCAGTTTGGAAGCTGCTAGGACTAGTCCTTGTCTGCCTCAAATACCTGCTTTCACAGAAGCTTAATATCCATTTAGGACCATAAAATGGGACTGAGGTGTTAATTTACCTGCCCATCCCGATTCAGTGGCAACACACATGACCAGATGTGTCACAGAGCTCCACGGGAAATCTGACCTTTAATGGTGACTATTGTAACTAAGAATTTTTATTTTAGTTCTTAAACTGCCTATGGTGATTTATGTCTAAATAGCAGTAACTCCCTGCTTAGCTGTCTCTTCCATGCTACTTTCACAGGTTAGGTTTGCAAGAGTAGTTCAGGATTGAGTCCTTCCCTACTGCAAGCCAATTTCTGAGTGTCAGAAAGGACTGCATCTTCACACGGATGTGAGCACAAGCACTTAAAATCCACACATTTCAGTAACGGATAGCTAAAATAGATGAAATTTGTGGTTTGGTCATTCATCTGCAACCTGTTCATAGTTAAATAGGAATAAACTATTGTGTTAAATCTAAGCAACTTTTTAAAAAGACACTTCGATGCAGGTATGTGTGGATATGTAGTGTTTCACTTTTTTAAAAAAAAAAATCAATGCAAAATCATGTTACTTTTCTCCAAATTACCTACTAGAGAGAGATCACTGTTTTCTCCTTCTTCAACCCTCATTTTTTCCCTTGTTCAAGTTCAAAGTCAAGTTCAGATTTCTTTTAACAGATTGGCACAAGCATATTTGTCTCTTAACAAGTATTATTGCTGTTGGTATCAGGCACTGGATTTTCAGTCTGCCAGCTTGCCCCTACTGGAAGATGACCTAATGTTCCCTTTAGAAAGTATCTGTCTCCATTAACGTAAGGAGAAAGAATGGAGTGATAAATCAGGAAAGTGAATGTGGAGAGGGAATGGCACCTTCTGCACTATAATGTTGCTGTGAATGTGGCTGCCCGTTCTGTGATCTCTTTTAACGTCACCTGAACCAGCTTGACTGCATAGCCTTGACTATATTGTCCATATGCTTTCATTATAGCCATCTTGGTCATGTCCTCTCAATGTTTACTAGTTCTACATCATTTCCCTGCCATGTCTTAGCTTAGGAATATAGTTGCAAAAAGACCAGGATGCCTACTTGTATGTAATTGCTTAGTCTCATTGGGTTCAGCCAGGCAACTCATATACATAAAGTTAAATACATGCATATGCCTGGGGTCTGTCTTCCTGAGCTTTCTAGGCTTGGGGCATTCTCTCTGCCTCCAAATCTCTATCCACCTTTAATGAGCTGTATAAATAAATACAAAGTACTCCTGTTCGTTCCATATCCATAAAAATATATTTTATTAGCTGAGAGGTATACAGTAATAGAAAAGATCAGACCCGGACGGTGTTTTAGGGAGCTGTGGGAGGACAGGACAAGTAGCTGCTTCCAAGTGGTTGACGGATCTGAGGCCCCGGCAAGACAGATTTGTAGGTTAACTGTGATAAATGATCTTTGGCTTCACTGACTAAAGCAAGGTCACCCTTCTCGGGGCACTGCCTGCATGCTGCAACCTTGCAGCAAATTCTTGTTGAAGTACTGTGCAAACAGACCAGTTCTTATTTACATTAGAATGAAATTAAGACTTCTCAAACCCAAGATGATAAAATACCGAACAAGAGGGCAGAGATTTATAAGGCACCGCTAATGTTTATTTACCAGAACTTAGTTCTGTCTTTTTAGTTTTCAAAAGGCAATAGGCCCAAAAAGACAGCTGGTTTTTCTTTCTGTAGTCATGTAATAAGGGAAGACAGGGGAAAGCTTGTTTACTGCCCTAGTGGCTGCACCCACTTGATAAATTTGAAATTCAGAGTTTAGTTGTTTTTTCTTTGGAGTATTTTTTGCTTGGATTTCTTTGGAGAAAAACAATCCAGGTTGTCGAGGGTGGGAGGAGGAGAAGCACAGAGCTTTGACTGCATTGTGTGCCGAAGGTTTATTTCAGCTATTTCTATGCTGGGGGGGGTGGGGTGGGGTGGGTTATTCCCTCCTTTTTTTTGGCTTATGTCCAGCCAGTGAGGAAATAAATATGTGAAGAAAGAATGCTATGGAATGTTAACTCCGCTGCTGTATTTTCTTCCTTTTATCATGCCCCAAGATTCAGTGAAGTTGATAGAAATTCACCATGCCTTCTTTTAAAAAGCATAACAGAAAGGCATTCTTCCTTTAAGAGTCAGACTGTAAAAGGTGATTTTCTTTCACTCAGTTTGGTTTAAGCCTGTAAAAAGCATTAAGTGAAAAATCTGATATATTTGTTAGGGCATTTATTGCATTACTAAGTTATATTTTCAGTTCTCAGTGAAAGGTTTATAGAGAACATAAACCTTGAAGAGTTTTTGTTCAGGATTAAAGATATATTTCCCCCGTTTTCTGGTGAAATAATAGCTCATAAAATGATTGGGGTGTTGGTAATTATTTTTAGCACTATTTGTTTTCTAAGGATATTCTGTTCAGCTTGCTGAGGTGCACGAAGCAGACCTTTAAAAAACACTGTCCTTGATCACACAATTCATGCCCTTTAAAGAATTTCAAAATAATCAAAAGCTTCTGATTAAATGTCGCCACCATGTTGTTGTTCTTCATTAATTACACTTACAGCAAGCAAAGATCTTCCAATATGTCTTTCATAATGAATAGGTTTAATACTGGGCTAATTGGGATGCTTAAAAAATTAAAATAGCTGATTGGTGGTGGCATGTAAAATCAAAAAGAAGTAATTGCTAAATTCTTTCTAGGGCAAAATGGTAAGGCACGTTCTAATTAAAATTTCTTGGGAAATACTTTTTCTGGGAAATATCTGTATCTGAGAGAAACTGCTGAAAACCAAGTGAAATAATGTGAAATACTTCAGATAGTCGTCTTCTAGTTTGAAGAATTAGTTGTGGTAGCAGAACATTGTACCCAGCAGTCATGTTGCTTGGAATATCAGAACCTCAGAATTCCCAAGAATTAAGGAAGTTACATGATCATATCACAGAAAGCCACATTCTCAGCAGCTTGGAGTATGTTATCACTGGACATATATTGTATATTTGCTGTTTAAATAAGCTTATTTTTCTTCTCTTTAATGTTTACCATGCGGAGGCTGTAGTTCTTGCTTCATGTGAGGCTCCAGCATATATTATCCTGGCAAAAAGATACCTAAGTATCAAATATAAACCTTCTGTTCCAAAATGGTAAAGCACAAGTAGGGGAAAGATCTGCAATATTGCCAACGAACAGTATTGGCTATCTTCGTGCCCTAAGCTCGCAATGGTTGGCACTGGGTTTCTTTGGAAGGTTTCATAGTCCAGCATATTTATTCTGAGGCATCAGAGCAAGAGCTAGCCTGGGGGCATGTCGGGCTGTAGAAGGACAAAACCCAGGATACTATTAAGTCTGTTGCGTATTGACTGATTCTCTTTAAGCTTAGTATTTAAAACTCAAACCAACCAAATTCAGTTTTTAAAGGTGGTGTGTTCTGTAAGGGTTCTGCTTCCTATATGAAACAAACCTTTCAAGCTGGATATTGCAAGCAGTGTTGTGTTGTAGAAATACAGTAATACATCTGAAACAGACACTAAACCACATCAAACCCAGTGCAACATCAGGGAGAAACAGATTCAGATCAAAGTTTTTGTCTTAAGCTACATTCAGTGATGACATATACAAATAATTTTATGATCTAGTCATGACTGAGCTTAATGGCCATTATCAAATGTGAATTGCCATGAGAGGTTGGATCACTTCATTGTCTAGGTTAGGTATGACCAAACAAAGTCTGACACCTCACATGACTCATGAGCAGTTTAAGTAAGCATCTTAATTCTCCATTCTGAGAAGTTCAGGAGCTGCAATTATTACAATTTACCTACTGGGTCAGTAGATTCTTTTAAAAATTTACCAAGTGTATAAAAATTATGTACCTAGAGGTAAATCTGTATTAATTGAAATAGGGGAAAAAACCTAGTTGCCTATATTGTTGGAAGCTTCGTTTGTTACATTCGCTTTTTTTCATGAAATGCTATTCATCTTGGCTGCTTTCCAGCTAATGGCATCTGTGCAACTGTCAAGTGAGAATTAGTTCAGACAGGTCAGGGTTATTATTACCTTCCTGGAATGCACTGAATGAACTTACCTCCACAGCTTTCCAAATGGGGCTCTGACCTCTTTTACATCTACGGTAACAACAATACCCAAGAATCAAACACTGATACTTTTATCTCTGTTCCATATCTGTGAATACTTACCATTGGTTGTCATGGCTTTTATTTTAATAATAAACATTTTGACCACCTTTTCAACTTCAGCAGATAACACTGCTGATGCTGTGATATGGTAATATAATTAAAAGGGATCAAACTAATTTCTAAATTTCCAAAGAGATTGTTTCATACACCCTTAGAGAGATCATGAAGGTCTGAAGACTGTGGAGTGTGGTGTTGTGCAGGAGCACAGAGCAAGGACAGATGCTGGGAGCAGTATAGCCACATTAGTGCAGGATTTGCCCAGCATTAGCTCATCTAAGAAGCCTGAGCAGGATGTTGTGCCAATGTGGCAGTCTCGCTTCTAGTGAGATACCGAGCTAGAAGACTACAGTTAAACTTGTGGCCTAGGAAGCCTGGAGACCATACTTTCCCACCTTGCATGTGTACAGAGCTCCGTGTTTTTGTATCTGAACTGCTGCCAGCACCCCAGTTTGGGAAGAGTAAGAGGAGCATTGGGTGTTTGGAGACAAGCCTCTCCTAAAGAACATGCACAAGTGTGTCCTAACACAATGTTAGGACTGCTGTTGGCAGCCCCATCCAGGTGTGGAGGATGATCCCAACATTGAAATGTGGTTTCGGTGGCTGTGTTTGACTGTAATGTGTACGGTATAGTTTGACTTGAAGTACCTCTGCGCTGTGCTGTAGAGCAAATTCTGTGTTTTGTGATTGATCAGCAACAAGTAAAACCCTGCTTTGGTGAGCCTTCAAAAGCTTTTGTCTCTCTTTGTTCATCAGTTTTAGTCCTCAGTACCCTCTGTGTAAAACACTGAGAAAAATGATAACATCTTCACTCCGTTAGATTCTCGTCTTGAGGTGCTGCTTTATGCTTCATCTGTTTCAAAAGTTAAAAGCATCGCATCAAAACTTGCATTCACTTGTTGCGGTGGTTTCATGATGGCTAAATAATCTCTGCAACAGCTCCGTGGAGGCACACCAGGCACGTTAGGGAAGCAGCTTCTGCACACTGGAGCTCGCACGTCAGGTCTTTGAAGACAGTAGGTGTTCTCGGCATGGCTGTAACAACAGAAGAGGCTGTTGATATTTAGTAAAAAGGAAATGTTACTTAAGGTAGGCCCGGCTCGGATTTGTGTGCAGAGTAGCTGCTGCTAGTAGGGTTGTGCGCATATTCAGAGGTGCAAAACTATCAAGGCACGTGAAGTCATGTCTGTATCAGCTGGTTGGAAGGTAGTGGATTTGTGAAGAAATCATTAACTGTAATATACGGTCTTGGCACAGTTTGTGTCAGAACTCAGGAGAGGCCTAAAGCCTGGGACAAGGGGGAAAGACTGTCAGCCTCAAGCAGACTTGGGTGAAAATGAGGAATATGGGCCCTCGTGGCGGTGCAATGGTAAGAGATACTGCAGGGACTGTACAGGGACCTTGTTGATGGGACCACGGCATCCTCTGCAAAATGAGCTGCAAGGGTTACCACATGGCCTGTCTGATTTGCACCAAGATGTGAAATTTTTTGTTTATTCTCTTCTTGCCATTACACTTCACACTCTGCTAAGTGGAGTGATTGTTCGGGTTAACTGTGGTTTTGTCTTTCAGCACTTCAGTTTGCAAGGGATTACTTAGAATAAAGAAGCAGAGCTGAGATTTCCAAGGGGAATTAGGTGCCTTACTCCTCTAGGCCATGCTGTAAATGCCAGTCGAAAAATGAATTAATGATACACTGTGAGAGTCGTATCTTCACATGGAAAATATGCACAGTAAACGATTTTTGCTTTGGGAAGTATTTACCCCATGCTGTTAGGAGTATATAGACAGCATGTTATCTCCATTTGTTTTAATGCCCATTTGTCTTAGTTATTAATGTGAATTTGAGCTGCCTTCTTCATTGCATTTAAAAGCAAATCACCCCAAGTTCAGAAGTTCACTGCACATGCCCAAAACTTTTTTTTCTCAAGAGCTTAAACCAAACTTCAGTGATCTTAGTCATGTTCTGCTTGACCAAATACTGACCTTCCTCTGCAGTAGAAAGACGTTTAAGCCTGTTTTCTAAAATTAAATCAAATTCTTGTAATCCGAGGAGATTTACAACTGCTCAAATCTAGTCAGATTCATATATGTTTAAAGTGAGACAGGTTCATATGGTGTTTGTTTTTCTTGAGCTAAGGCCGTATATAGCATTTGGGATTAAGTTGAAAATCAGCGTGTTTCACAAATGTCATCTGAGTAGGTCTGTAAAAATATTCCCAATATTTCTCAAAAATATCTACATATTATTTAATACTCATTGCCAAAGTTTTCTCTGTATTCTGCTGTACACCACATTTTCTGAAAGTATGTATGCTGTCATGGCTAGTAACTATTTCTCAGTGATTAGTGTGACAGTAAGTGAAGCGTGAATATTGAGACTTGCCATATCATGCATGTCAAGTTCCTATATGGCCCAACTGCTGTGAGACAAAACATGCTATTATGTTTTAGACACAAAGCCATATTGTATGAAATTCCATCCTGTCACGTACTGAAGGAGGTGTATTTAAAAATCAAATCTTTTTTTTTCTTTAGTTCTTTTTGTTAACTTTTCTGTATCAGATCCTTAACTACTGAACCCCATCAGAAAATTCAGCCTTTGTCCCTATTGAGGAATCATGTTTCAAACTTACATCAGACAAATCGTTAATGTTTTAAGGAGGAGATTTTAAAGAGACTATTGGAAAAAAAAAAAAAAAAGAAAGAAACAAAACCAAAGGTTTCAACGTTCCAAACCACTGAGGTTATGCACTAAATGGGTTTCTCCAAACAATTCTGATGTAGTGGATGTAATTTAAATACATGATCATAGAGTGCATTTTTCATAATAAAAGAATAGCTTGTCCTTAAACAAAGCAGTAAAATTAGTCATGCATTCCACTAAGACATCGGTTTTAAGACTGACAACCTTAGGAGCCCACATGCATATGCCTTTTGCAGCGTCCACTGATTTGCAGAAGTGACCTTCGCAGAAGACATGGGTTTTGGAGAAGAATTTTTTCATTGCTGTGCAAAGCTCCGTAAACAAAGCTAGAACTTTGATGTAGAACTTTAAAGATACAGCTGAGCCTAGCTAAAAGTGATGATTTGATCCATGAGTTACTTGGATGATCTTCTTCGGCCTGTATATCACAGGAGGTGAGACTTGATCGTTATGATCCCTTCTGAGTTTAAAATCTATAAATGCTTGGGAACATAATACTAATAATGTAGCAACTGGCATCTTCAAAGCACTGTAGAAACGGCTAACACCACCACCACCGCCCCCAGCACTAATCGGAATATTATCAGGGCAGGTAATAATTATAGCAGATTGAACTATTTTTGCAGACTGTGCAATGAATTTAGTCTTTTTTCTATTTATTAATTATAAAACTGTTTCTAATTTTGACCTATTTATTCACAATTATTTCATTAGTTGATGTGTCTGTGTTGCAGCCCTAGGTATTTTTGTTGGGTCTATATTATATTAATGTATAATCTGCTGATTATTTGATACTTATCTTTGGCTTTTTGATTGATCTCAGTAAACTGGTATCTTTTTTGTTTCTAAACTGGGAAGGTGACTTTGGCTTCCTAAACTGTTCCTACTCAAAATATTTTCAATTTAAGTTAACCTGACTTTCTTGCTAAAAAAAATTGTAGCAGTATCCAAGATACGTTGGTGACCATTAATACCGTCAAAATGTTGGCACTACTCTCTTCAAAAGCACCAAGGACCTTGAGTGTCATCATCCGTAATTTCACCTGTAATTCAGAATTCATTAATGTTTGAATGTTCTTTTCTTTTGCTTTGCTGTACTTAATTAGCATCTTCACTATACCTATGGATCAGCTAAGGAGTGCTACAGTTCTTGTAATGGAGGGTAATATTTCACTACTGATTTAAGTGACCTCATTTTTCTGACTTAGCCATAGCTTTCATTCAAGACAGAGCAACTTTAATGTGGCTCCTAAAAAAGATGGAGCCACCTCTGTGGGGAAAAAAATACATTGGTGAAATGATTCGCCAGGACCTCTGACCAGATAATTGGTGTAGGTGGGATTAGGACGCAAGTCAGGCCTTGCAGACTCAATATAATCACCAATCCATGGGAATTTTGGATGTATAGAAGAGTTAATACCAGTTCTCCCTGAATATTTACCCCTCCTTTTCCTTTCTTTGTTAAGAATAGCCTTTTCTGCTAATATTTTGCTGCATTCTGTAATGAATTTTCCTATAATTTTCAAAAAAGTTCAGTGAAACAATTTCTACAATCTCTGATAGTTTAAGGAATCTGGAATTAATGCTGTTGTAGAATCTAATTTATAGGCAGTCACTGTTTCTTTCAAGATGCCTTTATTTTGTCATGAATTGAAAATGAAAACAGGAAACTTGTGCCTGTCAGAAACACTAAAGTTTAGCATCTGTTTAACCTAGGGTAACAATTCCAAATCCTAATCTTGGGATTCTGTAAGATTATGGCTAATGAGAAATAATGTCCTGATGTGGCCAGCACTTATGGACAATTCATCCCTGGATAATTTCTGGACAATTATCCTGCTTGTTCTCAAAAAGAGATCAGATAGGCACAATATTAAAAAATTCCTATATAGCGTACAGTTGCTAGAAATTAAAAAGACAGCCAGTGGCGTATTTTTTTAATCATTACAAATATCAGGATATCACACATATGCCAGCATATAATTTAGCAGAGATGCTTTTGACTTTAATTTTTTTTTTTTCACACTGAATGCAGTATAGACATGGACAAGAAGTTGTGAAAGTTGGGTCTGTGACATTTGTGACTGACTTAAAGTTTTCACTGTAATAGCTTTTTTTTGTTTTCATTTAGTATTTTCAGTTTTACTTGTTCTTTGTTGCAGACATAGCTTTCACCTGTGCATACACCGATCCTTATAAATTATGCCATGTCAGCCCCATATTAAATATGTGAAAATATAAGAGTAACTCTGTTTAATCCATCTTCCTTGAATGGCTTTCCAGAAAGTCAGCTTGAGCTGAACAAAAATGAACATTTGCATGAAACATGCTGTAGGATTATTGATTTTAGAGGATAACACCATCTTTTTCAAATACTGTGGTATTTTGGACTGCAGTCTATCTGTTTTGGGAAACCACTGCATTGAAAAATAGGAGTCCTTTTATACACTTCAGCATTTTTACCTGATGAGAGGTCTTTACTGAGCAAAGGCATGGTTGAATTTACAAAGTTACCTACTAATAATAGCAACACAATGTCAACAAGATTCGGCACCTCTTTTCCTACTGCATATTACAATAAATTTGGTGGCTTTGGAAATTCAGGAGGCAGCTGTAGGTTACTAGACCCAAGCCACATCTTGCTGATTACCATTTTACTGTCTCCCTTCCAAATCTATTATTTTTAGTTTATATTTTCTTATAATACACCCAAGCATATAGCTCCCAGTAAAACAATGAGTTTTCTCAGACTACTCTAGGTAGCTTAGAAAAGATAATTCACTTACAATTTAATGTTTGCATTGCATTAACACCTAATGAAGAGTCAGCGCCCTGCCGTGTGAATATATGAAAAAATAAGAAGTCAGTAATTCCTGAATAGAAATAACTTTATGAAGCATGATGCATACGTTGTGTGTTACACATCATTGGATTTTAAAATGTGATACTTCACAAAGTTGTATGAATACTGCTGTTATTTTAAGCTTGGATGTCATGGGTTTAGATAGTAATAACCACTTGTTTCCAGCACTGTAAATTTTCAGTCTGTCAGTATGCTCAATAAAAGGTAAATGGAAGAATCAAAACAGTTGCTTTCAAGATGCTGTCGCTCATGATGCTTCAGCGTACTGGGCAGGGCATATGTGATATGGTATATTTTATGCTCTCTGTTTGTAAAATTTATATGAATTCTGAGCTGTCAATCCAGAAATAATTCATTGACTCCCTAACCTGAGGAATATCTTTCCTGGTAGTGCTCCCAAACAGACTTTGTCTTTATTCTGGCTAGCAAGACTTGGTGTTTCAACTGTGCTGACTGCAGATGGAATTAGTAAACAGAATAATGAGATTGTTTTTCAGAAAAACCTTCTTCTTTGTGTTTCAGGCTGAGCTATGTGAATCACGCGGAAGATCTAGCCTCCAAACTACTCCAGTGTTTCCCAAAGAACAGATTATCAGCACAGGCAGCCCTGAGCCATGAGTATTTCAGTGATCTGCCCCCACGGCTATGGGAGTTAACTGATAGTGAGTATAACCACCTCCGAATCGATTGAAAACAAAGATGCTAGTTCACACAGATGCATGTGTGTATGCTGACCCTCATGCAGACAGCTTCATGGACGTACACAGGCACACACAAAATATGTGAGTGCAACTGTGTAGTTTGAAATTACATAGTTAGCTTGACAGAGGAAAAAATGGATTCTTTTTATTTTGCTATCTCTGCTCTGCAGTCTGCAGCCAGCTATCTTTGTATTTGATTATGTGTGCAGCCAAGAGAATTATCTGAATTGTCATAAAGCAAAAGGAAAAATACAATTTACATATTTAGTGCTTTTCACTTTATAACATACAGTACTTCTTAACTAGCTGCAGCATACGGGATAAAAATCCAGCCCTGTGTGATTCACAGAATCTCTATCTGTTATAACGGTAACCTATAAGAAAGGACTTGGCATTCGGAAGTCTGAGAAACACAAAGTAGACAATCAGTTAATATGCTAAATTAGACTGTGTAAGAAGAGCATGGCAGATGATATTATTGACTAAGAATGAGTTCAGTATTTACATACATCTTTTTATTTCTTTTATTAAACAAAATGCGTTCCAGTTGACTTGGCAAAAATGTTCGTATCATCATGTATGCTGTCAATTATCTCTTTAATAATTGTAAATCACTTGTATCATACTTGTCCATATCTTTTCCAGTGTTAAAAGCACACTGCTATTTATTCTGGGGAAAAATACTATCATGCATGATATTTTTGATTCTGATTCTGTTATTAAAAATAGGTTTCACAGAGGAATAACAATCAGCATTTTGCATTAACTCAATGTGGTGAAGAGAAGAATGCTTGCATTAGAACAGTGTATGCTGTTTTCTGCTTTCAAGCATACATCCATTAGCAAAACATCTAAATCCAGTACTTCAAGGCAAAAAGTTCAGAAATGCAACAATAGCACATGTCTGTGTAACTATGGCTGACTTAAAAGTTTGCTTGCAAAAATTGAGCTCACCTGAATATTAATCCACAACAGATTTTGTTTACATCAGTGTCAGTATGAAAACTTTAATCTTCTAAAAGTTTATCATTTCCTTCCCCAGCAGCTGGAATAGTTACGTTTTGCACTGGTTCTGTGGCCTGGCTGTCCAAGTACCCTACTCTCAACTCTGCTCTGAAGGGCACTCTCCCATTTGTAGAATGTGAATATTACAACCAAACTGGGACCACTAATTTTTGTCCATCATGTCTCTGTCATAGACTGTGTCCTTGCTCTGCAAATAGATTCCCAGTTTCCTGCTCTGCCACGCTAACCCACCACTCAGTTTGCTGACTGCAGTGCTTTATAAGCTGAAAATTCAAAGGATATAGTGTAAATTAAGGCTGTCTTTGCTGAAACTGATGCAAAGAGGTTCATTTCTTCAGAACTAATGAAACATCAAGAATGCCTTTTTCCACTAAATGGAAAACAAAAATCACTCTGCAGTGGTGACATCTCAATCCTTCTGACTGTGTGATTTAGTCTAGCCAGGATTTTGAATTCTGAATTCTGCAGTAGTACTTTTCTGTTAATATGGACTTATTACCCACTTGCCACTTAGTTTATCAGTCAGTGGTTAAATCCAGTTCTATCAGTGAAGTAAATGCCTACACATTATCACTCTGCAGCAGGCTGCCAACAGAGACAGTCTTGTCCTAGTCATTAACAAGCACAATGTATGCAGAACACCAGAGGGGAATTAAAACCACAAAAAATACCTCAGGGTGGTATTTTTAATATGAGAATTTAATTTGTAATTTCACAGATTAAGAATTTTGGCTGCATTAATCCTTTTATCAGCTCACAGCAGGTTATTTGCAGAAGCATAACCATAAGGCGATATTCATTGGCAGAAACACGTCTTTGCATAACGTTAAACATCAGGAGCAGTGAAACCTTTTGAAGGGGGGAGAATAAAGATGAAAAATCATTATATTTTAAAGCAAGGTTCTTCTAAATGCCTCCAGTAAAATTTTGAGTTACAGAAAGACTGTTTCTGTGTCTAGTAGATAATCATTATGAAGCATAAATCCAGATGCAAGAAAGGACAATCCCAGTATCAAATACTACAATCATTTCTATTTAATATGACTTGGATATACTTGTAAACATATTTACAAAACAAAGAAGTCATATACTTTGGAGAGTTGGGAAAATGTTTACTATGTAGTGAAATTACCAGGTTTTATGATTCTAGTTCTCTGGGTTAAGATTTTACATTGCGAATGACCTGCTATTGATACTTCATGAAATGTAGGTGTAAATACATTGAGGCTTTATGCACAACAGAAGTGTGTGGACACACAAAATCTACTGCCTCCTAATCAAGACACTACTGTGATTTTACAAATCTCTCATGTATTCATCATGGAATATGTTTTGTCAAATTTATTCCTAGTGCTTAATTGCAAATTTGGTGATTTAGCACTAAAGACCAAAGGAAAGACTCTCAGGTGAGGAAGAAGAAAGAGAGAGAGGGAAAAAACTCAGTGAAATGATTTTCCATGATAAAATATTTTTTCTTTGGAATCCTAGCCTTTCACAAAAGTATGGTGACTCTGCCTAAACTGAAAAAGTCAAAAAGAAGTGTTTCACTTTCTCATCTTGCTTTGACTTTCTTACTATGAATTTATATTCTATGTTATGTGTTGCAGGATAACATTTTGATCTTGTGTTTTGTTTTTAAAATGTGTGCAAAATGAGTTTCTATGAGAAGGAAAATTTAGATTTTTTTTTGGTTTGGTTTCAAGTCAAGGCATCATTTCAATTGAGTTAGAAATTCAGTTTCCAGATGAGCTCTGGCTACCATCTAGCCACTTTCATTTTTAAAAAATATTACATTGAAAAGTTGAGTTGTGCAATTCTGCCAAAAAAATATTGTCTGGGAATACAATACAGTTGATGAAGAAACAGCCTTCATTCATTTCAGAGTGGAACAGTAATCTATAGATTAACTGCTTTTAGTAAATATGTATACTTGTTATTTTCTATTGAAGAAAAAAAAATTCAGTCCTCCCCCTTTTCTGCTTTCATATTTGAGAGCTCATATTGATTTATTTGCATAGAATATATGTTTGCGTAGAATGTGCTTTACCAAGGATAGCAGAATATCATATGCAAGTTGAGATGTCAAAAATACAGTGGGAAGATCTTGTGCATAAAACAATACCTGGGTCTTCTAAATGCGTAAAAGTGAAAGAGTAGCTCCAGAAACTTACAGCTGTGCTAGTTGTTAGTGCTAAAACAAAGAAAACTGTTCCAGCCCCAATCAGTTCTTTAAACAGACAGTCTATTAACATTTGCTCATGCAATTACGCAGTGAGAGCTCTCCAAGGGTATTTTTATATGGGCATTTGTTCTTAGAAGGTACTAAAAGTCAGTGATTTTTCCCCACCAGTTTGAGGCATCCTAAGTAAAAATGAGGTTTTGTATCACCAATGTGTGAGTCCTTATCCATTTTCAGTTTGATCCTTGTGATTAATATCATGCCTACTAATAAATAGTTGCCTGGTGTTGTGTGGAACTCCTCAACGGTTTTCTAGCTCATGCAGAAGGGAGTTGCTTTGTGTAAAAGCTTTTTGAATTGTTGGGGTATATTTAACAAGCCTAGTTGTCTTTAATAGTTAATAAAATGAAGTAAAACAAAATATCTCGGTCCTACTGGCATCAGGATTTTGAAGATGTAATACATGATGTCAAATTATTGAAAAACTTTGCTGCATTTTTTTCACATTCCTGTTTATTTCTAGATGCTGTCGGAGAAGAAATTTTAAAATGGAAAATATGAATTATATAGCGGTGTAAGGACAAGCAAACAAACACACACACACCCTGGAAAAAGGGTTTTTTTTAGATGGATGCAACTGAGAACGTTTGCATCATACAGCTTCCAACATCATGTATGCAGGTTCTTTCCAGTGGGAATTTTTACAGTGCTTACTTGCATAAATAGATGGTGATGTGTTTGCCATATATATTAACTAATTATCTTTAAATTACTGCTTTTGCAGAAAGAATCAATGTTTCTGAACTGCCACTCTTTTTTTGCAGTGTCTTCTATTTTTACTGTACCGAATGTAAGATTACAGACAGAGACTGGAGAAAGCATGAGAGTCTTTGGAAAAAACAATAGTTATGGCAAAGGTGTATCAAACAGCAAACATTGAAGAATACATATGTTCACAACTGATAATGCAGGTAAGATGATTATTGGAAGGTATATCTTTGAAAATGCTCTTTACTTTAGTTCTCTGTAGAGAAACTGAATATAAAATTCAACTGCACATTTCTTACATTGCTCATGTTCAGGCAGATAATCTGTTTTTGCGGCATAGATGGTCACTATGAGGAGTGCAAGTTCCTGGCCTTGTGGGCAGGATCACTGTCATTGACAGGTTGAAAATACTTCCGAAGCTGGTGCCAGCAGATTAAACACTATGTTGTCTTTAATTTGGACTGATATTTTTTTCGTCTAGTAAGATACGGCGAGATAAAGTATCTGTTGCCAGTTTTGTTGTTAAACTTTGGGGCGAGGACAAATACGATTCATTTAGTAGGCTTGGTAGCCTTGATAACAGAAGGATGTTCTTGATGGAGACAGAGGTGCTGTCATGTTAAGGAATTTGGTCTGTATCACTGGATCTACTAGAACTGGTTTTGTTCTTGGATGGCTTTCATTCAATACCCCATCTTTTTAACCTGGTTATTCAACAGTGAAATAGTGCGTACTATGACTTCGGATATTCTAAGAGTAGAACAGAACCTGGGAAGGGCAGGTGAGTAGAGAGGCTACTTCCTAACTTAAAGTAAGGGAATGGTGGTTGTTACATCATGGCATTAACTCTCTTCTGACTGTATGCATCATCCCAGTGTTTGTTCAGTGGGATTTACCACCTGACAGACTCTTCTGGATTAGCAGTATCCTCTTATATAGCTGCTTTGCTTATTATACTTCTCTAAATAGTTTCATACTCACAGCGTTTCACAAAATACCCAAAGTGCAGATTTGTTTCATTCAAAAACCTAGGCCTGCCTTTTGTTTTTAAAGTCACGGTTGCTTTTGCATGGTCAGTCCATTATAGCAGCTTGTTACGGAAGTTCTAGGAGCTAAGATATATGCGCATGCTACTTGTGTACCTATTCAAAGGTCTAGTCTGATATAAATGTAGTTGATATTCTCATGAAGTCAATCTTTAGCTAAGTCTGCTTCTTCTGGTATCAGATATAACTTTCTCTAATGAATTATATTCAGTTTTACTGTTGTATGTTTATGTGCAATATTTTTTTAACCCTGTAATGTTATGGAGGCTGTTTGCCTGTCAGGCAGCAACTACTGGAAAACTGAAATGAATAGATTTCAATCTTGACAGCCTGCCCCAGTTTTTGCACGTGCTCTTCGCCAGCAAACCATTTAAGATTTTCTAATGTCAGAAACGAGGCTGCCTCAGAGCAGTGTGTTTACATCTTTATTGACAAGCTAATCCCTACTTTTTCCTGGGGCTGTGTCCCTGCAGACATCTCTTCAACCTTGTCTGTTCTAACGTGACATATCATCCATCTAAAGTAAATTTAGAATGTGCCTATCTGTGCTAAAGACCTTTTATTTCAAAGATTATGTACAGAGACTCATTTCTCATGTACAGAATCTTCTTCCTGCTGCTTCCAAACAAATGTAATTTTTCATTTATACAGTGTGCAATAGAAAGTTTGTACGTGCAAAAGAGCATGTAAAATAGCACCAAAGAGAACTGTTTGATCATTCTTACTGAATAACTATTTAAGCAGATACAGATGACTTTTTAAAATTTTATATGTAAGGAGAAAGAGAGAGCCATGTGTACCATTGACATACATCACTGCACAGTTGTGGCTACTCAACCACAGCTTTAATACAGAATAGCACCTTTCATTGTGTAAAATCTGGAGGGACTTAACAAATGTTAAGTTGTGACTTATGTACATTATTGATTAGAGTTTTCCATCATGGCTTGGGACTTTCTTGTGTTAGATGCTTACAGTGCAATAAAACATCAGTTCCTGGTTGTAGTATTTGACTTGTAATATAAGATGGGGAGCAGCAGACAATACTGGAAGAGTATTAGTACCAAACAGAAGTCCTCTTTCTTATACAACGTAGAGAGCTGAGGACTGATGAGATTAAACTATAATAGCAGGGAAGGCAGAAGAAATATGGACATGGAACCTGGACCTGGGTGATGAACTGTTAGGATGGGTGGAAACCTGTAAAAGGATGAGACCACCAAGCAAGAGGAAATAAGTCAGTGTGGAGAGTGAAAGGAGTTGGGAAAAAATACTGCAGTTTTGATAATGTGAAAAGGAGGTCTGGTGAAGGCTTAATCTGAGTAGCAGGTAGCTGTGATTTTAAGCAGCAGAGTGGTGACTATCAAGTAGGATGTTCAATGAGTGAAATAGATGAGTTAGGAGCTGAGTCAGTTATTCTAGCAGAGGACTAGAGTTGCAGTAAGCAGGGTAGTAGCATTAAGGAAGGGGTATTTATTATGAGATATTCAGTTAAAGTCTTCATTCACAAGGCTCGGTGAAGCAAAAAGGTGCATGAAAAGCAAAAAGAAAGATGACAGTAGCTCTCCAGGTCCATGAAGTTAACAGGTAAGCGAGATGAGTAGAGTTAGAGGGATGGAGGAAAACAGAACAAGCTGTTAAATTGTGCTTGAGAATAGTCGGATAACATCACAGGAAGTGGGGATAAAGGAAAATTAAAAGGTGTCAATACTGCAAGGAAATGGATCAGATTATGAAAAAAACAGAGGCAAACAAATACTTACAGCTTGTCTCCTGGACAAGGCAGGTACATACGTGTTTACCCATCTTCTTGAATTGACTTTATGGATATACAGAGGTGGTAGGGGCTGGAATTTTGAAGTATTCCAATATCCATCAGGAAGCTGTGAAAGAGAAAAATTTGTAGATAGTTGCTCTCTAAATCCTCTGACGTGTGTGCGTGTTTCTATTTTTTATATATTTTTATACATTTATACATTATAAAGGAATTTATTAGAAAACATGCACACACAAAAAACAAATGAAGGAGCCATCTTCAGCCCCCTCCAGAACCTTGACAGTGTGGAAAGAAATTCTAGTCTTACATCTTTTGTCTGGTCCTTCCTTCCAAGTGTTCCTAATTTCCTTTTTTCAGGGTAGAAGAGGAAATAAAATTGAGAGCGCCAGCAAAGGAGCTGCACCAAATCTTGCTGTGATAATTTAAGAAATTATTGCCTCCTGTTTTCTCTCCACATGCTTGCCAGAAGTTACTGCCCTAATAGGTGCATTAAATCCACCTTTCTTTAGGGTTTGGAAAACAAAGACAGAGCTTTGCCTGGGAGTGGCTGAGATATGGGCAAACATCATCATCTGCCAACTTTGGAAGCAGCAATTTCTGGCAGATAGGTGAAGGAGAGGAGCTAAAGGCAGTAACTTTGTAAATAGCTCCATCGTCATTTGTTAGAGCTCATTTACTGCCCTCAGAAAGAGCTGCAAGGACCAGCTGAAGAAATTGGTACATCCCTGAGAATTTCTACTGTCTTTAAAATAGTGTAGTGCTTCAGCTGCCTGTCTGCAGCATAGCTCCTTACAAATCCAAAAAACTCCCTGAAATAGCAGTAACCTAATAGTTTTCAGTAACATGTTTCTGAAAACCTGGATAATCCCTGTCAGACCCGGATAACTAATAGGGTCTTTGTGGACTACACTGTGTCATTGTCATGGGCTCCAAGAGAGAGACAACATGTTATTTCAGTGCCCATGGGGAAAGAGCTGACATTTGAAGTTACCAAGGTCTTTTTGAGACTGCTCCCTACTGGAGAAAATTAACAAACGTGGTAATGAGCTCCATTTCACACAGAAGAATTGGTTAGCAGTGAATTAGACAGGGTCTTTGGGGGAGAAAGGAAAGAAATCTTTTGGCCACATCCAAGCATCTTTAAAGCTTTCTGATAAAGCAAAACATTTTTATTTTGTGCCTGATAGTTTTTACTGATATTTTGTTTCCCCATGGGCCGGAAGCATCTCTGTGGAAGCATTCCCCACTTCTACGCGTACTGTTGAGATACATTTTATGTGTTGTATTCACCCATCTCCGCAGATATTTTATTGAGACATGAATGGACCATAAGAAACTCTAGAGCTGCTTTTTCCTTTGGCCAGTGAAATACATGGGTAGAGCTTGTTCTTCACTGGAGAAGGATGAGTCAAATTGTAATTGAAAAGACAAGCCATTACCCGATACCAGATAGCACGCGATGTTTTCTCGTGGTGATTTATAATCCCCAGTTCCCATTGGTGGACCAGAGACACGAGATGTGTTTCTGGCCTATTGTCTGCTTCCCAGAGGCTGCAGGGACAGCTTCATTCAGGATGGTAACACCATATGCTTTTAAAGCATTTAACCTGTATTACCATAATGAGATCCCCTGGCTTTCTAAATCTCTTTGACAATTCACTGGAGCAAAACAAAAAGTGGGATTTATTTGTATGGCTTCACCACACGCACATGCATCCGAGAAATCCTGAATTTCAATTGCAGGATGCTGAATTCTTTCTTCTGTGTCCATTTAAGCCAGCAACTGCCACCAGCCCAGCCAATCAAAGGGACGATGGCGTCATTCGGGTCAGCTCAGCTATGTAAAATAGAATAAAGCTGAAGAGGTGACAGTTACCACTATAATGGCAAAAAGTGCTAGTTACTGATTTGGTTGCTTCTGACCAGGGATGTTCAGCAGCACAGAATCATTATGTAAAATTACCTTTTTCTCTTTGCTAGCTAGAGAGGTGACTGTTGCATCCCCATCCAAACAGTTTCATTTATCTTTGTCATCTTCAGTTTCACATTTACAAATTGTGTAAGAGTGCCTCTTCAGCACTGCTGTGTGGGAACATAATTTTTGCCTGCTTTGCCTTTGTCGAGCCGCAGGGAAGCTATAGTCCAGCAGTGTATGTGTCCAGCAGTCAGTATTGAAAAGTCATTCTCATTCACTGCTCCCCTGCATTTACTCTGTCCTGGGTATCCCAGTGTTGCTGAACCACTGTGGAAAACTGTATACTGTGCTTCTAAGTCTTCATCTCTCTAGCTTCAGGGGATAAAACTGTAGTAATTACAGAGGAGAAAGGTCTGCATAAAAGAGATTCTGGACTGAGTTACTGTGTGTCAGCCAGATTTTGTCATTGTTGATTTAATCAAAAGCTGAAAGTAGCCAGTAGTGCTTTATAGGTGTGAGGTCTTGAAATTCAGTGTAAACCCAGCTTGGGACAGAAAAGCAGAGTTATAAAAGCACAGCAGTTAACAGTTTCATTTTTTAAATGCACTTCTGTTTTTTTTAATAGGTGGATTCAAATAGATGTGTACAAACAGTCATTGTGCTGCTGCAGTTGAAAAGATGGAGGCCTAAGCACTAAAGATGGGAGGTTTAAATTTCTCTTGCATCTTTTAGTGCCAGACAATGTCTGTACATGAATGTTGCGGGTCAGTTTAATTATTTAACTAATACTGGATTTGCATAAATTGGCTTTTGTGAAAAGGCTAATAAGATGCAGTTGTGGTGGGCAGCTGAAAGCAATTTGGGTTTGAGTCCAGTAATGACAGTACTAAACAGAGTTGAAATTGTAACATCAATTTTGTAAAATGTTAAATTAAGGGTAAGCTGTGAAAGATAACTGCAGGATCCAGGATATTTTTTGGCTCTCTAATACTTTTAGTACCATTATTTTCATATGTTAACAACATAATGGTTTTATGAGACTCTTCCAGCTGTGCTTTACTTAATATCGAAGAATAAGATCACCACATTGATAGAACATGCCCTAAATTTAACACACAAGGGAAAAACTCCAGGCATTGGACTACATTCTCTTGATAGCTAAGAATTTATTGTCTTGTTCCTAAAGTCTAAAATGAGAATTATAGACTGTTTTGCCCTCTATTCAGCCATAAAGAAGAGCCCACTGTAGGGGCGCAGAGGGTGAAATGGACTGAGCAAAGATCTGGCCCGTACAAGGCTGTCTTCATATAAACCTCCCGTCTCCCTTGAGTGACACACAGTGACTGAGGACAGAGCAACCATCCCTACAGATGTCCATCTGGCAGTATGCCACAGGGACAGAATCATAGAATGGTTTGGGCTGGAAGGGACCTTAAAGATCATCTAGTTCCAACACCCCTGTCACAGCCAGGGACGCCTTCCACTAGACCAGGTTGCTCAAAGGCCCATCCAGCCTGGCCTTGAACACTTCCAGGGATGGGGCATCCACAGCTGGGCAACCTGTTCTAGTGCCGCACCACCCTCAGAGTAAGGAATTTCTTCCTAAAATCTAATCTAAATCTACCCTCTTTCAGTTTAAAACCATTACCCCTTGTCCTATCACTACACTCCCTGATAAGGAGTCCCTCCCCATCTTTCCTGTAGGCCCCCTTTAAGTACTGGAAGGCTGCTATAGGTCTCCCTGGAGCCTTCTCTTTTCCAGGCTGAACAACCCCACTGTCTCAGCCTGTCTTCATAGGAGAGGTGCTCCAGCCCTCTGATCATCTTTGTGGCCCTCCTCTGGACTCTCTTCAACAGGTCCAGGTCCTTCTTATGTTGGGGGTCCCAGAGCTGGACACAGTATTCCAGATGGGGTCTCACGAGAGCGGAGTAGAGGGTCAGAATCACCTCCCTCAACCTGCTGGCCACACTTCTTTTGATGCAGCCCAGGATACGGTTGGCTTTCTGGGCTGCAAGCGCACGTTGCCAGGTCATGTTGAGCTTCTAATCAGCCAACACTTCCAAGTCCCTCCCCTCAGGGCTGCTCTCTATCCATTTTCCGCCCAGCCTGTATTTGTGCATGGAATTGCCCCGACCCACATGCAGGACCTTGCACTTGGTCTTGTTGAACTTCATGAGGTTGGCACGGGCCCACCTCTCAAGCTTGTCTAGGTTCCTCTGGATAGCATGCCTTCCCTCCAGCATGTCAACTACACCACACAGCTTGGTGTCATCGGCAAACTTGCTGAGGGTGTACTCAATCCCACTGTCCATGTCACCAACAAAGATGTTAAATAGCGCCAGTCCCAATACCGACCCTTGAGGAATGCTACTCATCACTGGTCTCCACTTTGACATTGAGCTGTTGACCGCAACTCTTTGAGTGTGGCCATCCAGCCAATTCCTTATCCACCGAGTGGTCCACCCATCTCATCCATGTCTCTCTAATTTAGAGACCAGGTTGTCATGTGAGACAGTGTCAAATGATTTGCACAAGTCCAGGTAGATGATGTCAGTTGCTCTTCCCTTATCCACCAACACTGTAACCCTGTCGTAGAAGGCCACCAAATTTGTCAGGTGCGATTTGCCCTTAGTGAAGCCATGTTGGCTGTCACCGATCACCTCCTTATTTTCCATGTGCCTTCGCAGAGTTTCCAGGAGGATCTGCTCTATGATCTTGCCAAGCAGAGGTGAGACTGACTGGCCTGTAGTTCCCCGGCTCTTCCTTTTTTCCCTTTTCAAAAATGGGCATTATGTTTCCCCTTTTCCAGTCAGTGGGAACTTCACCAGACTGCCATGACTTCTCAAATATGATGGAGAGTGGCTTAGCAAATTCATCCGCCAGTTCTCTCAGGACCTGCGGATGCATCTCATCGGGTTGCATGGACTTGTGCACCTTCAGGTTCCTCAGCTGGTCTCGAACCCGATCTTCTCCTACATTGGGCAGTTATTCATTCTCCCAGTCCCTGCCTTTGCCTTCTGTGACTTGGGCAGTGTGGCTAGAGCACTTGCTGGTGAAGACTGAGGCAAAAAAGTCATTGAGTACCTCAGCCTTCTCCATATCCCAGGTAACCAGGTCTCCTGTTACTTTCCAGAGAGGGCCCACATTTTCCCTAGTCTTCCTTTTATCACTGACGTACCTATTGAAGCTTTTATGGTTGCCCTTGACATCCCTGACCAGATTTAACACTATCTGGGCTTTAACTTTCCTAACCTCATCCCTGGCTGCTCAGACAATTTCTCTGTGTTCCTCTTCTGTGTCCTTGCTTCCACCCTCTGTATGCTTCCTTTTTGTGTTTGAGTTTATCCAAGAGCTCCTTGTTCATCCATGCAGGTGTCCTGGCATTTTTGCCTGACTTCCTCTTTGTTGGGATGCATCACTTCTGGGCTTGGAAGAGGTGGTCCTTGAATATTAAATAGCTTTCTTGGGCCCCCCTTCCCTCCAGGGCTTTATCCCATGGTACTCTACCAAGCAGATCGCTGAAGAGGCCAAAGTCTGCTCTCCTGAAGTCCAGGGTCGTGAGCTTGCTGTGTGCCCTCCTCGCTGCTCTAAGGATCTTGAACTCCATCATTTCATGGTCACTGCAGCCAAGGCTGCCCTTGAGCTTCACACCAGCCTCTCCTTGTTGGTGAGAACCTCTCCTCGCTGGCTCCTCTGTCACTTGGAGAAGGAAGTTATCATCAAGGCATTCCAGGAACCTCCTGGACTGCTTATGCCCTGCTGCGTTGTCCCTCCAACAGATATCGGCATCTCCCATGAGAAAAGAAAGGAGGCAGGACAGAGAAAGGAGGACTTCACATTTATTATTACCTACTGTGCTTGGTAGGACAAGTATTTCAAACCTCCATGTCTAGGAGAGATTGATGTCTTCCTTGCAATTATATACTCCATGTTACTCTGTGTGAAATTAGTGGCCTACATGCTTATAGGCATGAATTTTATTTAAGTTGCAATGTTTTGTGGCCAAATCAGCTGCAGAGCTGGCAGAAGAAAAAGGAAGCGTTACTACTGTTATGGATGAACTTTTGTCAAGGGACAATATCATATTTTCTTGTACCGTTGCATAGTCTGGAGCCTATTTTCAGTTCATTTCTAATGCATGATAACTTGCCTTCAGCACTGTGAACATTCATTTTCAAATAATTTTTAGTGTAGAGGTTTTTAATTTAGCAGTCGCTTATGCTGTAGGAAAGATATTAGTGATATTTGCATGAATGCACATGCTCAGTTGCAAATCTGTTTATCTCTTTCCAGTTTGTTTGTTCTTAAATTTAGGATCCGGAAGGTGGAATCCTCTATGCCATAAGTGCACTGTATTGTATTATTAATATTAGGATAGCAAGCAATTCCCACCAGAGTCTTTGTGGTCCGTTGATGCTTTAAGAAGTGTCTAGGCATGAAAGGCCATTTGAGTTGCAGTGGGCCAATAGTCTGGGATGACATTTGAATGCAGAGAGGACAATGTATAAATGACAATGACTGGGAGGGAGGCAAAAGCGGGTCTAAACTCTCCCTGTTCTCCCATGGACAGTCACCTCTCCTTTAGGATTATTTCCTCACGTGACTCCTCAGTTAGGCTTTGTCTAAGAGGAAAAGTGGAACCACTGAAGGGGAGAAACTGAGGTCTGCAGACAAAGCAGAGGCTTCCAGTGCTGACACACGGCCCGTAACCCAGAGAGACAGCAAAGCTAATGAGAGGCATCGCCTCTCAGGCATCATTTGCAGCATTCAGCATTAACAGAACATTTTACTTGCAGCCAAATCGTAAACAAAAAATGAATTTTAGTAATGCCATATACCAGAATTGTTTCCGTGGAGAGCGAGCTTTGTGTTGCTATTTCGAGCCTGTAGCTTACATTGCCTGATTCTCTATGAAACAAAGAAATTCAGCCAACCACGGCAAAATTCTCTCTGAAGGCAACAGCCATTAAAGTAGATGTTCACTGAATACTCCTAGTTATGGGGAGGTTCTTGCCTAAAAATGCAGCAATAGTTTACAACTCAGTTAATAAAAATACATTAATTTATTCTGTCCCATAAGCTGGGGTGAGGGTGGATGGGTTTCCCACATGCTCCTATTGTTGAATTGCTATGAAAAGTCTGAGGAGGAAAAGCAAAAAAAAGTCAGGAAAAAATACTAAATTCTCCAATAAAAATATATAGTACAGAAGGGTAATATTGAAACAGTATCTTCAGGTATTTTAAGTAGCGGAAACAAAATTGGGTATTTCCATAATTTTGTGGTGCTGTTATAAATTATTAACGTTGTTTTGGATCATATATGTATTTTGAATTAGTAATTACGGGTGATCATTCTCTGCCATTAGCCCCTAGCTATTAATTCTGTACAGCCATTTCTGTAACTGTCTTTTGACGTTAATATAAAGACTGATTGTGCATTACATTTTCTGGCATGTATATTGTAACGATACAGTCACAGCATGGTATAAGCCTTTTTACCTAAGTTTTCTTCCTGAAATTTTTATTGTACAATTTCTTTTAATAACTCTCTTGTTCAGTATGTGCATTGCGTGTGTATTAAAATCTAGTTAGCTTTCAGTCCACTTGCTAAGTTTGATTAAGAGCAAAACTAGTTATCTGAAGGCAAAGAAAATCTACACAATTAAATCTGTCCTTGTGTGCTTGAAAGAGTTAGCAGTAAGTAATCTGTCACATCATAAAGCGAACAAAATCAAAACAACTGAGTCATTATCATGACTCTGCTTGGTTTCAGCCCACAAAGTCACAACTAGACTATGTAGATACTGTATTTGTTGTTTTATTTATCTGTGTGCAGACACTTGTAAATATAGAGGTGTAAATGTTGCCAGCATTTAAATTAGGTTAAAAATGCTATTTATGGCTTGCATCAACAACAAAAAATATTAATAATCATCCCTAGGTGAAGACACTCATTTAACAAGCTTACAGCTCCTAATTAATTCTGTAAAGAACGCCATTTGGCAGAGCAGAATTAGGAGGCTTGCATATTGATGGTGGCAGGGAAAAATATATCTGTTTTCTATTTATATGGTAAAATTAACTTGTGTTCTTCAGAAAATGGCACATCTCGGAGGTATTGCTCTCAAAATGATCTCAAGGTGGAAAGAAATCAGTAATTACAGCACCAGACACTCAGTTCTGTCCTAATTTTCCCACCAGTTTTTCAACGTTTCAGCTGCCTCAGAGACTTAAAGTACTCTCATTAGGTAGCTGCAGAGGCTGCCTGCTTGCCTACTCCGTCACTCTCTCACTAGCTTTCTCTCCCGCTCCCCCTCTCTCGCTCTCCCTTTTTTTTTCCCCCTCCTGCCTTGGGAGTGACTGTGAAGATCATTTGCTGCCATGATTGGCAGGTTAGAGGATTCGATCAGATGAGTTCCTCTTAGTGCAGGTCAAAAAGGCTAGTTAGCAGGAGCTGTCGAAAAATGCCAGCAGCATTCGAAATGGGAAATGTCATGACTTCGAGGCAGGGGGTGCCACCTGGAACAGAAAGCCCCCAGCTCATTAGCAAGTTACAGGATGCAAGCTTAACTGGAGGGAGCAGAGGAGGAGAGATAATACCCAATAGGGAAAATTATTGTGAAGTGGAATTGATTTCATGTATAATTTGTTTATCACTAGAGGGGACAAATGCTGTCCTCCTGACATGTGCGGAGGAGTGTGGACTATGAATGAAGCAACTTAGCATAATCTCCAGGTTGAGCTCGGGATTTAAAGAATGCCAACTTCTTTCTTCCCAACTGTGGAAATGATCGGGTCATGTTGTATTAATTAAACCTGACATACTCTCAAATGGTTTATCTGGGCAATTTTAGCAATTTAACAGAATGTGGTAGATATGAGCTGCTTTCATTATTAACATGGGGCAACGTTTTGTTTTCTAGATGCAGTGGAGTTGGGTTTTTTTTGCAAGCTGCTGTTGTAAAAAGATGTGTTTCTGTTGCAAGTTGAATTATAACAGAGCTCATTTTTAATGCTTTGTCAGACTGCATAAAATCAGAATGCAATTCCAGTAGCATGATATAAGTTCATTTTCAGGAAAGACTACATACCCTTAGAAAGTATGGATTTAAAAATAAATAAAGCGTTTAGGTTTAATGTATAAAATTTAATCTGAAATGAAGACTACAGGGTCTGCTGCCTGTCATGGACTTAAAGAATGCTTATATAAAGTATCAGCATTACAAAATGCTTAGTCTTCTCCAAGACATTCTGTAGTGGTAAAATTGCAGGCAAACTCTTCATCCCAGGCAGTTTAGCTAGCCCCTGGCTATTAATGTTGCTAACCATTCTTTTGCTTCACTAGTCTGTATTTTCATATAAAAGGCATATTGCATATCAGTAGAAATGAACTGCATAGATTTACCCCCACCCCCCAGTTTTTTTCAGAAATGTTAAGAAAATGAGATGGGATCGTGGTACCTTCCGGAGTCTTTTATCGTAGTATCTTTGTGAGGCTTTGAGTCTAGCTCTGCTCCTCCTGAAGACAATGGGAGAATGCCATAGATTTCAATGGGAGTAGGGCTGGCTCCCTTATCAAAACTAACGTTGACACAACAATACCATCTCAGGCTGAGTAAATGAGATTTAAAGGCTGCAAGCTGTTCCTGAAGAACTATTTTGCAAAGGATATCTCTTCTTGTTAAGGAATTTTGTCTTTTATATATTAAATGTGTACTTCTCAGAAGTTTGCAGCTCATGCTTAAGCAGTCTCTTGGTTGTATGCTGAGGAATATTTGCTTAGTGTTCAGATCTTTGATGATTTTTTTTCAGCTTTCATTTTCTTCCATCCGTCAAAGTTTTGAAGTTGGTAATGGAGTAGCCACGGTTTGCTTTATTGAGTAACCACAGGCTGCTGAATTTCCCTTTCTCCACCTAATGTGAATCAGAATCAGATTTTTTAAAAGGACTTTCTTAATCAAAATATTTGTACAGAGAGTAACAGATGAGTGTTTTCTGGTTTGTATTTGGTATAAAAAGCTCAGCATCAGCAGTCTGCTAGTTTGCCAAGAAGAAGAGTTACTAAAGCACTGTAAACACAGGCATTCTTTACCTTTCAGATAACTTCAGTGTGAAGTCCTTTCAGATAGGCACTGTGAATATTGGCTGCAGTAGTCTGCACTAATGAATGCACAAGCTTAGTCCTTTGCAAAGTTCAATAAAGAGAGCAGAATATCAGAATAAAAATATCCTCTATGCAGATCCCATGGGAGAATTTTTCCCACCTTGGGTAGCTCTGCAGGGGCCCAACTACTATTTAAGTAAAAAATTGGAAATTAGTTTGAAAAGTTCAGAAGGTATTCACTCCTCAATGTCTGCTCGGATGATTTGTTTGGGGAAGTGACATACATTTAAATTATTTGAATTGAGTTTGAAAATTAGACTTCTACTGGGAAAAGAGAGCAAGCTCTCTGGGAAATTTCCAAGTCCGTTAGCTCAATGGACTAAAGACAAGGATCACTGAGTACTGGACAGACCTGCTAGACTTTAACCCTGAGATATATTTGAGGGACCTATGGCGGCTATCATGTCTGCTTAGACACAAGCAGAAGGATGTTTTGGCTACGTCAAGGCACGTGCAGATAAGTCTTTTCTAGGACTGTGTGTGACACAGGTTAGAGACTTGTGCATGTCCTAGGTTCATGGCCAAAGAAGTTATCACTCAGAATTAGAAGAAAATAGTTAAACAACTAATATTTTCGGCATATCTACATTTTCTAGCAAATAAAAGATGTGTATCCTGAAACAGAAGAAGGAATTTAACCATTACTCCTCATTTCTTTTTTTAACCAGACAACTTCTAGTTTTTCAAAATTGACTCAGTGTTTTCTTAGCTTCTAGGAACTTTATAATCCAAATGAAGAATAGTAGCCAGGAAGGAATTAGTAAATGCCTTACTGTCCCTCACGCTTACTATTCCTGCAGTTGTTTGTCATTCACGCAAATCCTGACACTTCTGTCCTAAATGAATCCTATTTTGTTCCTTGACTCTCTAGGGAAGATCAGCCAAGAGCAGCGAGTGGGAGAATCGCATATTCATTACCTGATTTGTACATCTTTTCTTTTCTCCCCCAAATTTCTGAGAAATCACTGGAACTTGCTAGTGTGCATTCTGCAAAGTTACCCATCTTTGTGAATCACTTTTCAGCCAGCAAGAAGCTCTAACACATGGTCCATATTCCATGTCAGTGACTCCTTTTTTCATTACTTGTGTGTAAAAGCACTTGCTGTATGAATTGCCTTTGTCTCTTTTTGAGGGGGGTGGATGTATAGAGAGTGTTGGAAAAATCCAGTGAGGCCTGAGGTCACCTAAACAGCTCTATGTAACGTGAGAAGCTGTTGATGAAACGTGGTTCAATCAGTAACATTTCGACTTCTGTTTTATGTATTATATTTCAAATTAAATAGGGCAGTATAAAACAATCCACGAATTGAACCTAGGATTGGGCCATGCATTTTTTTAGTGTGCGTCTGTAGTCTTTGACTTTGATAAGACTCACTTGATAATCTTCTTTTCCATCTGTGTTGCTAACTATGCATTGCAGTAAACTGATACCTCTCTCTCAAAATCGCTTTCTAAGACTTTGCCTCACCACTTTTCTTTCTTTCTTTTTTTTTTTTTTTAAAACTAAATCTTTAAGGAGATATGTTCAGATAGAGTGAAGCACACTGAAGATTTCTTGACCTGACCCTGTCAAACTCCTTGACCAGGAACTTTATGCCTGAGTCTTGATTTTGATTTTCTTAGCAGATGGAGCATTGCATTTGGATCATTAACCCTTGCGATATTTCCTCAGAGAACTTAAACACTGAGAGTTTCTGAATTTTCAAGTCCTGGACTTGCTGTCTTGAGTAGGCCATATTCCTCACTGCCCAAAATCACCTCCAAACTTCACAGTTTTCTGGAAAACTACTATACCAGCTTGTGTGATACCAAAAGTAGGAAGGTTACTAATAAGTCACAGCATTGCTTATGTCACCAGATGGCAGGACATAGTCATCTCTCCTTCTGCCAGACTCCTAAATGCAGAGCAGAGAAACTGCAGCACACCTGGGGAATGAGAAAGATGTTTGAAACGTGCCTTAGTGGAGCAGGGTGATTCTGTGAGTTACTGTTGAAGGCAGAGACTAAACGCAGCTCAGTCTGAATGCATGGGTCCTCACAGAAGCATAAGAAGTAGAAAAACATCTCCAGCTGCAGGACTGGAGGAAACAATGCTGCTCGAGAGCAGCTAGAACACTGCGGGAAGAAAAGGAGGAGCTGCACCAGGTGAAATCTGCAAAGCTTCTTATCTGTGTGGTGTTTCTCACCTATTTTATATGCATGAACACAGGCATAGTTTCTTGCTAACGTTGTGGAAGCATCAAAATTTTCAGCTCCTGTCTATTGAAAGAAGCTTTTACTGGATGTTCTGAATTTCTGTTATTAATCCACTGTGTGTTGTGATCACGATAATGCACAGAAGTTAAACAAACAAACCGCTCCAAATCTCCTCCCCTAAGAAAAGAAAAATCCTAGGCCATGATGATAAAATTGTTGATCATCTTGATTTGAATACCATATTCAATTACTTTCCATCAAGATTTCCAGCAACAGCTTGTCAGCTTGGCACTTACTGTGTTTTTACCTGCCATTCCAAACCACATTGATCCACAGTTTTGGTATAGTCTCCAAATAAAGGGAGGGGAAAAGGATTTTGGAAACATTCTACCCAGCTTACTCTTTAACATTGATTCATTCTTCAGAAGGTGGTTGTACTCTAGTGTTTGAAGAAAAAAAATTGCAAAGTCTTTTTATTCTAAAGTATTCTACAAGTTTAAAGCAAATGTAGTGTAAGGCTATGTGCCAAAGGCAGGTGGATGCTACTAAAAATTGAAACCAGAATCATTAATATGTGAACATAAATAAAATGAGTTCATAAAATCATAGAAAGGTTAGAGTTGGAAAGGACCTTAAAGATCATCTAGTTCGGACCCCCCTGCCACAGCCAGGGACGCCTCCCACTAGATCTGGTTACTCAAAGGCCCATCCAGCCTGGCCTTGAACACTTCCAGGGATGGGGCCTCCACAGCTTCCCTGGGCAACCTGTTCCAGTGCCTCACCACCCTCAGAGTAAAGGATTTCTTCCTGATATCTAAGTCTACCCTCTTCCAGTTTGAAGCCTTTGCCTCTCGTCCTGTCACTACAGGCCTTTGTAAAAAGTCCCCCTCCAGCTTTCTTGTAGGCCCCCTTTAGGTACTGGAAGGCTGCTATAAGGTCTCCCTGGAGCCTTCTCTTTTCCAGGCTGAACAACCCCACTGTCTCAGCCTGTCTTCATAGGAGAGGTGCTCCAGCCCTCTGATCATCTTTGTGGCCCTCCTCTGGACTCTCTCCAACAGGTCCAGGTCCTTCTTATGTTGGGGGTCCCAGAGCTGGACACGGTATTCCAGATGGGGTCTCACGAGAGCGGAGCAGAGGGTCAGAATCACCTCCCTCAACCTGCTGGCCACGCTTCTTTTGATGCAGCCCAAGATACGGTTGGCTTTCTGGGCTGTGAGCACACGTTGCCGGGTCATGTTGAGCTTCTAATCAGCCAACACTCCCAAGTCCGTCTCCTCAGGGCTGCTCTCAATCCATTCTCTTCCCAGCCTGTATTTGTGCATGGGATTGCCGTGACCCACGTGCATGGATTCTTTGCAAAAGCTGGTGATTTCTTTGCTCTTGGTGCACATCCAAGTGGAAAGGAGATTGGAATGTGAAGAGATTTAGCTTTGTCGTCACTTGCTTTTGTATACAGACAATGGACATATATGATGGATAGGTATCCTGTAAATCCCAAACTTTCTGAAAGGGAACAGAATTCCAGCAGATGCAAAGTCAGTAAGTAAATGGAGAGTGCTGTTAGCCCTTCCTTCATTTTACCCAAACCAGAAAACAGATAAGGGCAGACATGAGGTCGCATTTTGCCTTTTAAGGTAAATTACCCATGTTAGCTTCCCAAAGCTTTCCATCTCAACAGTGATAAATGCTGTCTGTATATAGGGCTGGATCCATCATGCTTTATTCCTGTGAGAACTCCCACTGCGTACAGTGGGACTCGGTCTGTGCATGTGTTGTGGGGAGAGAGGACGAGTAGTGTGTAAAGTGCATTACATCTGCATAACTTTTGAAGATTTTAGATTGGTCAAATATATATACTCTGGTGCTAATGGAAACAGAGATCACTTATCACCATATCTAAGGAATTAGAAATGTATATTCATGACTCCCTGTTACCCAAATAGGATGTCCATCATTCTGCATTAATGACATAGCTTTATTCTACTCATTTCATTTTTCTTTATGTTTTACCCAGCTGAATAGCTCAGTGCTGCCATGGGGTCCTGTATCGTATGGCAGACTTTGCCTTTTGAACTGCCTACATCACAGTTTTTGCAGCGCCCTATCTCCACCGTCATTCCTTTTCTTTACTCTAAATGTTTCCAGGGAGGAGGAAAAGAAAGAAAGAAACGATTTAAAAAAAAAAAAAAAAAAGAGGAGGGAGACAGAGAATGCTGTGGAAAAATAAAAGTTTAAAAGAAAACCAGAATGAATGCTTCACTTGTTGGCTTTTAGCACAATTACCATACCTTAGGAAATATGCAGGGAATAGTTAATTATGACTAAATGAGCTCCTTTTAGAGTTCATGGCAGGCCCCAGCATCCAACTGTCAGTGTTGTGAAAGATATTGAATTGGAAGGCTGGTCTCCCTGTCAGCCGGTAGGATGGTCTGCCGGAGTAAAATAGACAGTGAAAAGATAGCTGGGTTAGAGTAGCCTCAGCAAGGGAAACACGTATAGCATTTGCATACTTCTCCTGCAAAGGGGGTTTTAATCCGAAGAAAGGAGGAGATTTCGGTATTGTCAGCCAAGGCTTTGTTCAGGGTGAAGAGCAGAAGGAAATCTGATGAAGGGGCCCTTCTGAAGCCCTTGCTCACAGACTGGAGGTTGTTCTAGTAAAGTTATGTACTTTGGGATTGTTTACACACTATTGTCTGCTTGAAGATCTTCTAAACTGAAAGACTCAAAGTATTCCTCTTTGCTGACACAAAAGCAGAGAATTTGTGTGGTACAAATGACTTGCACTGCAAAACTGAACCAGTTCTTTTCATTATCTGTACAAAATACCCTAAAGTTCCTTTTTTGGTGTAGACAAAGTTCCCTGATGCTTCTCGACCGAACTCATATATCATAAAATGTTTCCAGACTAGGAAAAAAAGAGAAGAATTATGTTCTCAAAGTGGAGAGAGCAGAAAAATCAGATACCCTTCAGGCTTAAGGCAGCCAAATTCTTGCTGCCTCCTCCAAAACAGTTCTTTGTTAAGCAAATAGACAGTTTCCTGCCAACTGAAAACAGTGGTTTAAAATTTAGTTGGGATAAAGGATTGTGCCTCTACTAAAATCTTTTCTGCGCTTTCTATTTTTTTCTCACCTGAAAGATGAGCCAGAAGCCCCACACTAAACCTCTTTTGTCGATATTCTGTAGCAGACCCAGTCCATTCCTTAGAACTTTTCCAGATAAAATAAGTGATTTGTGTTTCAAAACCAGAACCTATTTAAAAATGTTGGCAGGCAAATTACTCCTCCTTGGAATGACTATCTGCTTACAGTGTATACTGCCACCTTCCAAGGTTTTTACATGGGAGAAAGCGCATCATCTCAGGGATATTAATATTTCGGGACCAGATAGGCCATATAACAGTATAGCACGAGAAATAGATGTCTTTTGCTTTTTGTTGCTGTAAGTTTTGTGTGATTGCCGTAGTCTTAATGATTTTAGATGGTGTCTCATTATTTATGTGGATCACACTAAAGATCTCATTACTTGTGGAAATAGTTTTATAATATTATAAAATTTGTTCTGTAAACATATCTGTACATACTTAGCTCATTTTCTCAGCAGCTAGTAGTCATTGTAAAGCAACACACGTTTCCCTGTCATGCTTTGTGAGTGTAAGGGTCAGCAAAGTCCTTGCTTGAATATAGCTTGAATTGTCTATAATAAAAATGAGTACTATCTTTAAGGCTTGGTCAACTTCTGGGAAAGAAGATGAAGCAATTTCTAAGATACTGAAGAATATGAGGTTGGATATATCTGCATGGATATATTTGTGTTCACTCTGCAGTTGTTTAATAGTTATAATTAAGGAAAAAAATTACAATTCTCTTGATATTAATAAACGACTACACACACAATGAAATTTGGCTCTCAGTTGTACATGCTGTGACTTGTTTGGGGTATTTTTTTTTAACCTCAGATGCTTTGTTATGCTTACTCAGAGACAGTCGTTGGTGTTTCAGCTCACTTTTTGCTCAGCTATGATAAATGTGAATCATTAAATACTTAATGATCTATTAACCTTGTATGCTCCGACATGGTTGTCATAAAACTTCACAGAAACACCAGGCAGAAGAAAGTCTGCATGGGATAGGCTATAGGGCACCAGGGCACCTCCGGTCTTCAGGGTGTTGATGCAACTTAAAAATCAAGTGCTGGAAGGGGGAGGTGGTTGATGGAAAATGTGCTGTCTCCAGTTGCTTTCTGGGCATTATCTGCCATCTGGACTCAAGAAAAGCTTGAATGAATTTCAGCATCTCCCTTTCTCTACCATCCTAGAGAAAACAGGAAGAGGAGATAAAATTTTAGCCAAAATGGGAGCTGAATTGAGGCATCAACTGACACTCAATGTGCAGTTCACACCTTCTCTTATTAGTTTAATTTATTCATTAAAGTGTTTACATTTTTCCAGCTGATGTAAGTAGTAGAAAATAAGGTATGGTGTGTTACGAGGGTTATTTACCAAATGGTGTTTACTGCTGCGAAGAATAGCAGTGCTATCAGTAAAGTAGTTTTTGACTGCCTACAGAGACAAATAGACAGCTTGAATCCAACCTGGGTATAAGGTAGTATCCAATTTCAAAACAGTTACTTTTATATTAACTCATAAGTTTTTATTACTTCACAAGAAATTATAACATCCTCCTGTGGTTCTTACCTCCTCAAGGAAATAAACTCATGAGACTTTCTCACACGCTGGCCGTCTTTGTGCAGCCTTCACTGGTTATAAAGAACTTCTACTCCAAATCACAGTGTTGGGAAATCAAAGGACGGACCGTGGTAGTAATAAACATGTCATTTAAACCTTACAGGAAAGTGAATGTGGTTTATTCAAACATCCCTTCTAAAGAATAGGTAACGATAATATTCCAGTAACACAAAGAGGGAGATCTCCTAATGCTTCCATTCCTGGGCTCTGTTCCCACTGAAGGCAGCAGGAGCTGCATGTACAGATCCGGAGGGCTCGTATCTCGAACAGGATCTAATACAGAGTTGAACAGTTTTAAAAAATAGGAACCGGGCTCACTGCAATGCTTACAGTCTGCGTGCAGTGAAGTAATGTTTTCACTTTTCATCTCTTCCTTTTTGTTTCGCAGCAACGGTGCAATCTCCAATTAGAAATTACCCTTTGTTAGCAGTAGTCAACGACACCTCGTCCTGGTTTGCGTTTTTCCTGTGAGAAGCGTGTCAGAATTTGGGGGAACTAAATATACTCCTTTGTTGGTGAGCTTGTCAAGCACCGCGCTGTGTTCGCTTTCCCACCAGGAAGGTCAGGCCGCTGGGGGGCCGCTCTATTTTCCGAAATGATCCCTACTGTCTGTCCATGCTGTCTGACAGATTGAAACAGTTGTCTGTGTCACTGCTTTCAATGCTTTTTAAATGCCTCACTTTCCATGAAAGACATAAAATATGTAGGCAATGGGGGGGAAAAAAATGTAAAAGGAACTACACTTTTTACTGTGTAAAGAAGTATTGGGTTTTCTTTTCTAAAGTAAACTTAATTTTGTTTAAAATATGTTTATAAGCTGACTTAGGGGAAAAAAAAGAGTTGATCTGGAAGAATGGGTAAGTCACAGCTTACATACTCTATTTCTGAAACCTTGTTTTAAAATGAGGGTAATAAAATTATTAAACACACATTCAGTAGCTGAAGTGAAATAGTAAGTTTACTTTGTTCACTTACATTTCAGTTTAATATATTTTGATCTGAGGTATGTATAAAGCCTGAAGAAATTGGTACTGTGCTGAGCCTTCAATACTCTCCAGACAATTGAACTAATTAAATCTTTACCAACATTAACACAACTCCAGCATTTCTTGGACAGTGGTTAATTATTGCATGAACATGGCAAGCTTAAACTAAACAGATGAAAATAGAGTCCTGTGGAATGGGTATTGAGTTTATTCTTTATTCATCTTTTGATAAGGTTTAATTAAAACTGCCTCTCTCCATTGTGGTGAGAATGAATGTGCTTGTTTTCTTAGTGAAAGCCAAATTATTCACTTCAGCCATGGTTCAATAATCAAAGCCTTTGTAAAGTTTTGGGTTATATTGTAGCTGTGGAGATATAATTGCTGCAATTCTCTATGAAGGCTTTATCTTTTTATTACATTTCCTTTTTTTTTTTTAATTTATTTAGAAAGAAAATTAGAGCATCCATTTTCTGATTCACCATTTTAATGTGCTTTAGGCAGGGCATTTTTGTAAACAGAGAGTGAGCTGTTGAAAATAAAATTTAAAATAAAAGATATTTTTTTTATAACCAGAATGCAAAAATACTTTTAAGAACAAATGTAAATTCCAGCCTTTTAGAGTAACACACAAAGTAAAATTTAGGCATATATCAAAAGCTGTCCTGGTCAACTGTTGAATATTAATAAAGGAATGGTCATTTTGTTTTATGACAGTAACGGTAGGGAGGTTATGCTGAGTCACCATGCTTGTACAGTAGCTAATTACTCACTGGGCAAAAATTGTTGAAAGAAGCAGTGCCAACTCATAATGTTAGAAAATGCAACTTTGTAAAGTTGCTAGAGCTATGCAACCATGTGTATGAAGTGCAAACTGCAGCACCAGTGATATAGTAGAGAAAACAAAACCCTGGAAGTTGTGTGAAATTTTGAGCAAGAGCAATGGTGTACAACTGGAGGAAAATGAGAAGAGCTTTTGACCAGGTATGCATGCATGCGGACTGGTATCACAACTTGCCTTTCCACTTGGAAAGCTGTACGCTTTAGAACTGGGCTTCAACTTTTAAGTATAAGCTCCTCTTGCAAATCCATGTATGTTCGTTGAGAAATGACACAGCAGGTAGGAAATGGATCAGTGTTCCTTTAAAAAAAAGTTTACCACTCTCCTTTCATACAGTTCTGCAGGTAACTTAGATGGGCCACCAAAAAGTCATCAAAAGAGTTGCACAACTTTATTTGTATTCTGGTTGCTCGTTCTAGCATATTTTGGAATGAAGTCCTGGCAGAACCTTGGTTTCCTGTCAGACTTTTGCTTTCCCATTTATGAAATATTAATTTCACTTTCTGTGATTTATCATAAGCAACTATGACATTGTTCTGTCTTGGGCTCATGTTGTCATGAGGGGATTCCAGGCTGGCACAGTGGTTTCGATTTAAGGGAGGAAAAAGTGTTTGCTTCGGGGGTTTTTTGATTTCATGAGTTGTTTCTCTTACAGTGAATTTCACTGGGTAATAAAAAATTTAAGACTATGAGTCAAATCCTGTGTGAAAGGAGAAAATAATCTGAGCAGGGAGTCTCTTGAACCGTGGAGTTGGACTTAACTGGTAGCCCTTCCTCCTTTTGAGTGATAGTCAGTAGCATTCTTGGTGCGTGTCAAGTGAATCCAGAGCTATTTGGAGTCACCAACCAAAGGATCATCTGCCAGGAAGTTGTAGTCAGATCTACAGAAATGCATTACCCATGTTCTTTGTCATGAAGCGACAGCAGTTGTGTCCCAGCGGACCTCTGTATTGATTCTGTAAGTGCAGCCTTTTATTTGGGTTATACACAGAAGTCAAGATTTGCTCCATTGTGTTCCTTGAGGTATGGGAATGTACATCAGTCAGGAAGTAGGGGAATACTATATGTTAGCCTTGCCTTGAGTACATGCATATGGTCAGTCCTATTCTGATGGTGAAAGTTGTATTCTACTTTCCTGCTGACAGAGTAGCAGAGTCATTAGAAAACAAAATATGTTAAATTAGGTCATCTCTGAGACCAGACATTCCCTTCCAGTTTTTTTCTAAATAGACCTTTCCTATTTTGTGAAATTTATTTTTATTTGGCATAAAGAAACCAGATATGACAGAATGTTATTTTATCTGAGTTCCTTTCTGCTACATTTTGTCTTTCAAAGCACTGAAAGTCTGTTATTCTAGGAGATAGTTTTCTTAATTATTTTAAGGGCTTTAATGTATTTTTGTGTGCATTTCACTCTGCTAGAGGTTCTGTATGTTTGTTGCACGTAGAGATTTTCCAGCATTTACTACAATTAGGCTGTGGTTCCACAGTCATTGAGATGGGGTCTGTGCGCTCCTGCTTTGCCAGCAGCACAAATTCGATCTGGATCAAGAGTGAACACCTGATCTCATTTACGGAGAGTACAGTGGCTCCGTGCTGGTTCCTAGGGAGTCACCATAAAGCCTGCTGTTTCAAGGTTAACCCATCAGATTTTTTTTATCAGATTTGAAACAACAGAGTTAGATTGTACTGGGTCAGCATGATGTTCACTCAGTCGTAAGAGCTTTAAAGCTGGATTTATAACCTTGTCACACATACTTCTGTCAGTCAGATTTTCCTGAACTCTTAACTGAAAAATTATCTTCTAATACTTGGTTACATTAAAATAATTTTGCTGGGTAATTTATTTTTAAATGGTGATAATAATCTTGAATCAGATAGGAAAAACCTGATGTCCTGGAAATAAGAAAGGGTTTCTGGCTGGTGTTGCTGAAAAAATTGCTTGCTCAAGAGATCGTAATCTAATCTGAGTGGATTGAAAGATTTGACAATGTCTTCTTTAAATGTGAAGAGATTGTTGCATGTTAATTATTTATTAATTCATGTGGGTTAATACCCATTAGCATTTTTGAATATGGGCTATACTGCACTCTCACGGCTTTGCATATAATCCCTACAGATGTCTTAATTTAGTGAGATTCTTAAGTACTTGGCTAATACCAGGCATACACCAAAACGTGTGTAGATGTGTTTATTAAGGAGCTTCCCAGCCCTCCCCCAGTAGCCATTAGGCAAAGTGTGCCTTCTGAGGTGCAAGAGGACAGACTGGACTATCATGACTTTTGACTGCATTAATTCATTTTGACATAATGTGATTATTATTTTTTTTTTCAAAATTATGAGACTCCTTCATGTTTCTTAAAATTGCTATGTGAGCAAGAATAATTCTGCTTGCTTCCTTGCTTTTTTATTTGGCATAAAATCTACAGGAGTGGAAAAAGGTGATTTCCCTAAAAGCATGCCTGTGTATAATTTAGAGGGCTACCACAAAGAAATCCTAATGACTTACACATACATGACTGTTACTAACTTGCCTCCAGCCACAACATTTACATGGTAATAATTTGTCATCTTTATGCGATCAACTACTACTTGATCCAATTCAATCTCATGTTTTCTTTTCTTTTCCTTATAGTTACTGTGTCATCATCAGTCCTTCTATTTGTTATTCTTCTTAGGAAGTTCTTCGTGATCTGCAGAATGTGGCTGGTCGCTTGCCTGAAGTGGAGAATAAGGTTTTGACATCGCAGTATTTGAAAATTTGCCACATTTTTGCCTCTAGAACTTTTTGGCTTTCTTTAGGGATGTGTTCTCTCTATTATGGAAGAGGAATCTCATTATTTTACATTTATCTTAAGATGTGGCTCCCCTAGCTTAGAACAAGGCTACGTTCAGTTATGCTAAGTACTATGCAATCGTATATTAAATAATATTCTTTCATAAAAAGATCTCAGGCCATGTGGTCAGCTTTGCAGACTGCTACCCCATCTGCATAAAATCTGCTTTTATTCAGGTAGCTGGCTGGCCTTTCCCTTTGGGATTCATTCTTGCCTGTTCAATGATACTAAAATGCTCCAATCATATTAATTTGTAGATAGGAGTCTTGAGCACTTATTGGATTGCTATATCTTACAAGAAATTCTAGGTGCCCTATGCAGACAGATAGGAAAATAGCATGTAGATAAATAGAACAGTGCTTTAGGAGAAATGTGAATTAATGCCCAATTGCAGACAACCCCATGAATGCATTTTATTAATAGAATCCCCATTATTATGAAGAACTGAAAACTGAGACAGAAGTAAATAACTAGCATTTATTGAACTTTTGTAACTCTGATTATTTGAACAATGCAATAAAAATGTAACCTACTAAAGCACTTTTTTGAGCTAGAAAATATTGCTTCTAGGTCCCTAATGTATAGACTTTACTCACTTCCTCATCTCCTTCAATGAAAGGAGTCAAGGTCCATGCCTGTATGCTGATGCTAAGAAGAACTACTGTGATGAACAGGAGAGGTGGCCAAGGGGAAGGATTCAGTCCATGTCTTGAGAGTGGTGTCAGAAATGTCCTTGTACCTATAGAAGACAACGTAGCCCTGACTGTTTTAACTGCTATGTTAAACAGGCTGTATTCACTGTTTTAACTATATTGGACTTGATCCTCTGAACCCGGAAAGAGTGAGTGAGGCCATTTTAGAAAGCTTCAAGAACTATAAGCCAGTAACAAAGGAAGTTGTGTACAAAGCTTGAGTAAAAACAGAATACACAAGCATACCTCTGATTAACTCATTACAAAAAGTCACAATTAGAAGGATATCCAGTCCATTGCCTCTAGTCTTTATTATTGCAGATATTCCAGTCTTTACCTCCAAGTATATCTGATGGGCAGCTGACCAGTAAGATAATCCTAGAAAGCTTTCAAATTCAGGATGCTTCAGGTAAGTTTGGGGTTTTTCCCCCAGAAAATACCCAGAATGCTTGGTACTCAGACTGAGGAGTGGCCTTGCCAGTTATGCACAGAGCATTGCTGGAAAAAAAAAGTAAATTAAAAAAAACAAGTAAAAGAAAGATCCCATTCAAGTGAGGATGCATTTATTCATGGAAGAGCTGGGTAGTTCAAAATGAGCTGGCATGTGGGAACTAACGTGATACCATACAGCTATCTCTGATTACCATCACCCATCACAAAGGGACAGAATCTATTAGAGATAAGCAAATATAATGAGCGAAGAATGCATAGAAAGGAAAATGACCTTCTGATAAACTCGGATGCAGAGTAGGCCTTACCAAAGGAACAGGGCAAAACAGCTTCTCAAATTCAGAAGCAGAGAAGACATGTATCCGACATAGTGTGGAGGCTGCTTGGCAGAGGACTTCTTAAAAGACAAGGCTGCATAGTTTAATGTCACATGAAACTTGTTGTACGCGTTTTTCTGAGTGATGTGGTATTAAAGGGATTCAAAAGATTGTTTCTTTGAGTATAGATAAACTATGTTCTTGAACACATCTTGAAACCTTTCACTAATTTTTTACTGGTCCTCAAGCCAAGAACTGACACCCCCCATCCCCCACCAAATCTGCAGATATAATTTTCTTAATGAAAGGAATCCAGAAGTGGGAGTTAAACCTTTCCGCATTCCTTTGGGTTTTATACAATCTTTCATCATCCCAAGGAAATAGAGTACTCAAAGTGAAGAATCAAATCTCAAAGCACTGCACGAGTAAATTAAAGCTCTTCTGCACACTAGGGACCTTTTCATCATAGTTTTGTGTTTCAGGGGATTTCAGAACCTTTACTTGAGGGAAACAAATATTCAAATCCCAGTTAGACCAGAATAGAGGAAATATGCCAGGTTCAATTACCGCTGGAGTTATCAGCCTATGAGATTTTTTCCATTTGTATCGTCACCATCTTTTTCATGAAGTTCTGCTTAGTGTTCCTGGGATGTGGGAGCACAGAAGGGGAGTGACCACTTTGAAACTAATCAGAAGAGAGGATCTGCTAGAAGCCTTAGAAAGTGCTGGAATCCTGAGCAGCACATTTCAGGTGAAGTCTAGCACTGATGGTTTTTTAAATCTTCATTCCTATGAATTTTCTGGATGTGAAAATCCACCTGCATGTAGAGATACATACAGCCAATCTTTTTTGAAGACAGTGAATTTTCAAGAACCATTTCTCTAATGTTTTTATTATTGTTTTGGATTAGATGAAATATATGAAAAGCATAGTTTACTACTTGGTGTTGAATGTCATTCACACTCAAAGAATAAGAGGAGACAATTTATTATCCATTAAAAACAAAACAAAGTGAGCAGAAAAGACTTTTGAGATATTTTTTTATATATAGAAATGCCACAAGAGAAGTGATGACGACCCTGGATGTGTAACATCTATGGATGATGATGGCCAAAGAACAAATTAGGCAGTATGTACTGTATTTTCTGTGGTTCCTCTGTTGTTTGGGGCTGGTGCAGTGTAACAGTATTTCACTCACTGTGGCATGGACTACAGATTTTCTGGCTATTTGCAGCTCTGTGTAATCTGGTGACTGCATGTGGTATGTGGATAGCTTTGACATTTTCAAATAACTAGTATTCTAGATTCTGTGTAGCTTCGGGGACTTCTGACATATTTTATCTATTTCGTTGTCCTTGGGGATTGATAGATGGGAATGTGATTAGCTCCCATGCTTATTAGCTCTCATGTTAAACCTGCCCCCAGTCTTTAACATTTTTGGAATACCCTGTCTACGAGATGCTGCAGCCAACTGTAGTGTATTGTGCCCTTGTTTCTGAAGTATACTGTGTCCTTGTTTCTGAAGTATTGCTAAGTACTGTAGTATTGGTTATCCTGTGTCCTTTCCTTGTCTTTGCTATCTGCTGTGCCTTTGTCTGGCAGGTGAGGTGGGCTTTTTCTTGGTCTTGAGTTCCATCTCTGTACACAAAGAGAAATGCATTAGGAGAAAAAGTTGACAGTTGCTGAAAACTGCAAAGACTGTTTCTACTCAAACATTTTTTTCTCCTTTGCTGCAGATAATGGGACTCAGATTTTTACTAAAATAATACAAGGGTTGAATTAAATCGCTGATATTGCCTGCTTTAAAGAGGTAAAAAAAGTCATCTCAGGAAATCAGCTGTGCAGCACAGTGGGAGGGTAGACCCAGTCTCCATTTGTGTAAGAAATA
>VFFE01007680.1:4672422-4742544 GCA_008921705.1 Burhinus oedicnemus | reverse complement strand
AACTTCATCCTCCTTTTTTTTTTTTTTTTTAATCTCTGTGAGACAACAACTTCATCAAGGTATGCTGCTTCCTGTCTGTTGTCAGGCAAAACTTGTGTGCACTGAGTGCATTTTTCCCCTGACCTGAGTTCATCCCTAAAAATAATTCCACAGAATTCTTCAAAAGATGCTCATGAGGTTTCTTTGTGCACAATCCTTTAGTCTAAGCAACAGCTAAACTGTTAAATACGGAGCCAGTGGGAACATAGGAAAGCATGGATTTGCTCCTTCAGTCCATCATTGGTGCATGGAAGGAAATCCGCAGGCACCTGGGCTGTGTGTCCAAAGGCACTTGTGAGTGACAAAGCTCCTCTTAGTGTTTGCTTTGCCCCAGCTCCCCAGGAGGAATTACTGTCCTCTGCTTCTGCATTCCCTGTGCATCTCCTGTGTGTAGCTGTATATTACTAATCACAGCAAACCAAAAATATCCATTAACTTAAGCCAATGTTCATACATATACATCGTCTTCTTTTGTGGACTTTGTGATGTTTGGTAATCTTGGCTAAATTTAGTGGCCAATATAACCAGTATTCTCTCTCTCAGACTTCAGATTAATGTCTTTATTTTTAATACACCTTAGTACTGTATTTTCTCCCACAACTGCTAACACTCTCTCTGCCTTTACCTTCCAGATGTCATTTGGTGTTACCCAGATGCTATTTTCCTATAATTCCACTCTATCAAGGTGCTGCTTTCTCATGCTATTTGGGCCCAATTCTGACATTTGAAAATGTACATTTAGTGCAGCACGCTTCCCCCACCTCCTCGGGGTATCTGATCTATCATGTGTGCTTACTTGCTTGTATTTCATTATCACCTACTATTCACATTTGCATTTATAAATCATGTGTGAAACTCATTTGCAAATCTGCAAGCCTTTTTCTTCGCAATATCCTATACTGTAGTTAATATCCTTTAACATAAACTGAGCTACCATTTTATTGCACTGCTTAATATCACAATTATAGGAGATTTCCAGAGTGTGATTTTTTTTTTCTTTTGAAGGCCTGCAAAACCGTGTGAGTATTTTTAAAACCATTCTTAGAAATCTGGAAAAAATTGCTGTATTTTATTACAGTAAATGCTTGCCATATTCTGCTTTTGAAAGTAAAGCTACTTTTAAAAAGTATACATGCATAGCAGAAGTTCTTATGACCACAGACATTTCCATTTGTTTTATACTCATGTCACTTAAAGTCAGCTGAAAGAATTGTAAAAAAATACTTGCTTGGAAAGATTTGCATCATTACTGATATTTTTTCAGGTCAAGTTCAAACCTTTATGCAAAATTTTTCAAGCACTAGAATGTATTACTTACCCTATCGGATATATAACTATCTAGTTAGCTGAACAGAAACATCAGGCAGTATGTTATTTCTGATCCTGTGTTGCACAGCATATTGTTTTCCTTTTAATTAAATTGTTCCGTGGTGTTCTACCCTTAAGATTGTGTGCTTGCATTTCATTATCACTTGTTATTCAAACTTGCATCTCATTTGAAATTTGCAAACCTGGCAGGTTTTTTCCTGTCTTTGTTATAAATTATTTCTTTATTTCCCATATCATCTGTTAAGAGTGCAGCCTATTTTTAACGGTGTTTTCTCATGTGTAATGTTTCTCCAGCTCTGGATTCAGTCAACTTCGACTTCATTTCCCCCTACAAAGCTTGCTGGATCTCCATGATTTTATTACTTCTGATTTACTTTCCCTATGCAGCTTCCACCCTGATTTGCTGTTTTTCTCCTGCTGCCATAGAGCACTTCTGTTAAAAACTCCTCCTTCTGGTTCAAAATAAATGAAAAGGAAGGAAGTAATACGAGATTTATGGAGTGAAAAGTACACTGGTTTGTTTAAGAGGGGGCAAAAGTGTAGTTGGTTCCTGTCAGCAAAGAAAGAAGCTTCTAGCACATAGTAAGTTTTTATTCTATCCACTCTAAAAAGGCTAAGAAATCTGTACAGCTTGTAGCAATCTGTACAGCTTGTAACCAAACTAGGTACAATGTGTTCAGCTTCCTATTAAATAATAATAATTATTATCTGTTTATAGAATGTTGAGGAAACTATCAGCCTCTGCCATTCTGCCATTAAGCTACCCAGTAAATTGCTTTGATATTTGGATTGCTTGGTTCCTTCCCCATTTGCCTGGGATGAGAGTGGAATTTGGTCACATTTTTTTTTCTCAGTCCTGCCCTCTGTTCCCACCACGTGTGTTTATGGATACTTAAAATTACCCATGGAGAGATGGAGAGAATAGCTGAAACCAAGACTCTAGATAGAACCTGCAGGAATTTCAAAAGGAGTCCTTGAGTGCTATTTCACCCTTCAAATACTGTTTCTTTGTACAAGATAAAAAAAAGTCTTGTGTGAAACTATCCTCAATGCATTTTGCATTCTGGCTTTGCCAGTTTTTAAATGCAGCTGTGAAGTGTACGTCTTGAATGCATGCCTGTGTACACATAGCTTTAAATACTCATTTTGAATTTACCATGCTGTATTTTTACAGTCCCATTGCAGGCCACTATGGAAAGACCACCATAGGAGCTAGCTGCGAGGGAGAGGGCTGCGGGGGGCTGCGTATGCCGATTTAGCCTTCTTTCAGCGTTGCTCCTGGGGGCTTGAGCTGCCCTGAAGCCCCTAACAGAGCCTGAAGCTCTCCTCCTGTTACCCTCTCAGAGGAAACCCACAGGGGTAACAACAGGCAGATCCACTCTCTTCCACTAAGAGGAAAATGTGTTTTACATCTCCTGGGGCCAGTTTTGCTGAACATGGTGTCATGAGTAGAGCATGAAGGTAGGCATCTTTACAGAGAAAGCCTTTACCAACCAGCTAAGAAGCATGTGGTAGAGAGAGTTGTCCTTGTCCTTTTGAACTCAGAGGAGGAGTCAAATCCACAATGCAGGAGTTCATGCCAAATCTAGTCTGCCCATATACCATGGATCTGTGCTTCATGGGATCATCTTTTGCAGAGCCTTGGAGGCAGATTGGGTGACAGGTAGGAGGTGAGGAGAAATAATGGGTTTGCAGCTATGTGGACCAACCAGCCATTCTTCATTTCCTACAGGGTGGAAAGCAGAAGGAGGAGACTCTTGTCTCCCAAACAGCGTGGTCCTCAGCTGTTCCAGTTTCTATGTGTAAGTCTGGCACAGGGAGTGAGAGCAGACTTGTATCTTTTCTGGTTATACATGCTCAATCCTCTTTCATTTGGCTTACAGTTTAGTTATTAGATATTTTTCTCTTAAAAAATATTTTTTGGGAGAAGTATTCTTCATGAGGTCTTTAAGTGGCATGGAAACTCAAGATGAAAAGAAAGATTCAATAAATTGTAATTTTTAGGAGAAGATAAAATTTTAAGCTTAATACAGAAAAGGACACATGGTAGAAATATTTATTACAGCAAATGCATCTAATTTAAAAATGACAAAGTAGATGGATAAAACCTGTCTGTGTAGATTGTACAGCTTAAATATTTAAATGCACACCTCAGGACTGCCAATAAAACTGGCAGTCACATTGCTTATCGGTGCCCTTATCCGTTTAAGGAAAATGCTTGTATAAAGTCTGTGAACGTTTTATTTAATATTCAGCAAACATTATATGTTGGCAGTACAAACAACATATTATAGGCTTGTGATTTGAATTATGGTTACAGTGCAACACTGATCTTGTAGTCATTTGGCTATGGAGATAGCTCTCAAATGAAAAACAGCACCATTTTTTGACAAATATTATCTGGCACCTTTACATTGCTGTTAACTGAAAACATAAAATACTTGCTCAGGTGTCAGGTTCACTGCAAAATGTAGACTAACATTATGGATGGTATCACAAGAGGAAATAGATGGGAATCTAGGACTCTCTCTTGGTTTCTCAAGTATTTTTTCCTGTTGGGAAGCCCCTAGAATTAAATAGTGGGTTTTTCCTTCGTCACTTAATCTCTACTACTGTAACTGTGAGGAGCCTGGGCATGATGAGAATTTAACATGATCTGTCATCCGGAGCTATCTTTAACTCAGAGACTCTTCCATATATAGGAACATTTGCCTCAACCATTCTCATCCTACTGTCCTCATAAGTGACAGTATTTGTTGGGGTGGGAGGAGAGGAGGTATAATGGGCGAAAATATGTATAAAAAGCTTCTTTCCCAGCTTTGCCATATAAGTAAAAGAATTGACTTAAACTTTGTCCATTACTTCTAAGTCTTAATTCTATCTTCAGCTTTCAATGTTTCACATTCTTGAGAGTGTAGCTAAGCGTGCAGGCATCTCTGCGTGGTGGTACTTTTCCAGCATCCCTGGCCGGGAAGATGCTGTGGATGCAGTTTGAGTCTCCACCTACTCTGGAAAGCATCAATCAGTTAGATAAATACTGAAAGGACTGCTTTGCATCTGTGATAATTAAAGGTAATAGTGGGACATCTAAGGATATTTGTTACACGCTAGTGGGCAATGTTTAATTACTATTGACAGATTTTCTTTGCTGAAGAACTTAGAGGCTGTCACAGATGATCAAAACAGTTTTCATTGTTTGTATAGTGCTGCAAGATGAGTATTTTTATCTACTATGGTAAATGCATGTTCTTTTCATAAAGTGTTGTGTTTTACTGCAGTAAAATGCAATTTGTAGGACATGTACTTATATTGAACCAATTCCCAGGATTAGGTATTTCCTGGTCATTATTATCAAGGAGTTAATGAGCTGCAACTCAAAAAGCATTGAAATTAAGCAGTAGCATCAAAATATATACAATTAAACATGAAATCTAGTGTAAGAATACCTGCAGACAGCTACACTACAACTTTAAAATAATGTTCTAGGCTTGAGAACTACATTCTCAAAAAGTAACTGAGTGAGCTCATTGGGCAGGTGGATCACCTGAGTGCTGGCAGTCTCAGGGTCTCAGGGTTAACTGCCTCCCAAACTAGAGTTTTCAAGGCTCCTACAAACACGAAAACATCCATATCAGGGCAGACTGAAAGTCCATTGAGATGAATATTTTGTCCCTGACAGCTGCCAGTGGCAAGCAGTAGGGAGGAGAGCAGAAGATGGCACAAATATATAACACTGTGTTCCCAGTTTGCCTCCCAAGAAATCTTTGGTGTAGAAACCACCAAAGATTGAATCTGGAGTTTTCTAGCAGATCACATAACCACTCCCACATCCTCTTCCAAACCAACCTGTTTCTATTTCTTGTCTTCTTCTAAGACACTTAACACTCTGAGCTAAGCTTTTCCCCAGTGCTTCTAATTCTGTAGGGAAGAAACGCATGTTTTTGAGAATAAAACTGTTTGTGGATATTTTTCCCCACTAAAAATACGTAGGATAGTAGCATAAAATAGAACAAAACAGTACTGAATGTTCATACCTATCATAGGTATAGGCCCATGTCCCTGAATACAGCTGCAATTTCATGTGAAGTAGTGACACACTTTCACTGCTTTTCTGTAGGAGCTGTATAATTACTGTTTTCTGATACTTTTTGTCTATGTTAAACAAGAGAAAAGAAGTTCCTCTGGGCACACTTTCTCCTGTGCCAAAAGAAAACGAGTGAAGTTTGTAAAACATGCCGAAACCTTTCTCACCGCCATCCTGGCTGGTGATCCATGGCTGGGGGTGTGAAAAACAAAACAGAGGCAAAACACACTCCAACCTGCCACTGATACATGTACAATGAAGAAAATGTTTTTATTTAAAAGACAGACAGCTGAGCAGCAGTTACTTGATCCATGCTGCTTGAGGGACAATAGGGAAAAGGGTATTTTTGTGATCGCTCTTCAGTGATTCCCGTGCAGCTTTGTGGCTGCAGCTCCAGCAGAAACTGGAACAGTAATAACAACACTGCAATAGGCCAGAGTTATGTTGCAAGCATTTTTGGAGTTGTACTTCACATTCACATTCAGTTTGATTGCTTCCAGACCTAAGACATTTAGTTTGTTTAAAAAAAAAAAAATCTAGCTGAAAATAACTTGCACGCTGAATAGCACATATTTATAAATGTGAGCTTGCATTCTGTGGACTTAAATTAAATAGTTCCTTTGTTTTGGAAGTATTATTCCTATTGCTGTCACCGGCATTTGTTTTGTAACAGTGCAAAAGGGACAGTAAACTGCTAAGAAATCGTTTTCTCTCCAGGGGCTGAGAGTAAGTACCTTTGTGTAAAACTTGTGTGCAGAGATGCACACACGCACCGAGAGGGGTGGACAGAGCTTTCGGATGTATTCAGCCTTCAGATAATCTATTGCATTTACATGATTTCATCTGCCTAAAGGTTATAGGTGAAAATGGAAATTTACTTGTGTTTCTATACTTAAGAAAAATGTGTATGTGATATGTAAATACGAAATATTTGATCACATGGTATTTCAGTACTTTCTTTGCATAACCCACCTTTTTTTGTTGCCTTGCCATTTCTGAATTACAGTGCCATCCCTATTCCTGTCGGTAACACCACTAGCTCTCATCCTGCCACCATCCTGACTGGGCAACTTGAACTCAAATGTATAAGAAAATGAAATATCTCCCAAACAATGTAAAGTAGCAACTGTTGAGGGTGGGGTTTTCAAAGGATGGTGGCTTGAGTTCTATACATACTAGTATTTCCTACCCATACAGTTGAAAGCAAATGATAAGCCCATTTCAAAATGTGGGAATTCCACTTACCAGATGCTAGTTCTTGAGAACGGAAAGTGTTTGACCTCAAATCTGAGGTATTTCTGCATGCATAGAATTGCCATTTCTGGTCCCAGACTGAATTATTCAGAAGCCGTGTCTGGCACTGTCAGCCTGCAGAGCTGCTCTGTCACTGCACGACTTTCTTTTCCTTACTGACCCTCCCAGACATGCTGCAGTATTTCTTACCAAAGTAGGAGAGCAGGTAGGGAAACCAGTGGGAATCAGAAGATGACAATAAAAAGGGAAACAAAAAAAGAAGGAAAACACAAAGACTGTGGTTCTTTGTTATTGTTTAGTAACATTTAAGGATTTTCCCGACAAACTTCTACATGTGCGCAAATATTATCAACATCTTTAGAAAGAATATAAAATAAAAGGTTTATCTTTTCTCCTCGTGTAACCAATACATGTACAATTTTTAACAAATCCACATCTATTCATTTTGTAAAAAAATATAAGGAGCATAAAGAACTTTTCAAATCTATTACAAAGAATAAGATTGCTGTGAAAATATTCTGCTACATGCCTAAATTATTGCATCTGTTGTAAAGGGAAGGAAAGACTGTTTTGCAGCTAGAGATTATTCTGTTAATGGCTATATCTCTGTTTTGAATGCCTGAATATGTTCATCCTGAAGATCTCACTGGGCCTGGCCTATATGTGCGTAAGTATACAATTTAGTTTTATTTATTTTGAAATTAAACAAGTGCATAAATTTCAGGCTCATGTGGAGATTCCTAATCAGCAATTCTCTCTGTAATTTTAGGAAAGAAATCATGAGAGCTTTGTGTAAGAAAACAATGTGCCAAGTAATGAAATCATTATGAGCTAATTGGGAGCTAACTACTTTAAGCTAGCTACTGTTTGCCCTGCTCCTCTAATATGGATTAATAATTATGTATGAAATTATGTTACCAGCATAACATAATAATTATAACCAGGATGTTTTTAACATAGAATTACTGAAGAGTTCTCAGTCCTCCAGCTCTGTAGACTAAAATGGGAGCCTTGCGCAGGGCTGTGCTCTGAATCATCGCTTTGGTTGCTTGTTTAAGTGGAGCTTGTAGTGGTGCGTGTTGTTAATGACAGTGTTTCGGACGTAATTATCATGCTTACGGGATGACTCTCAGGGCCTGCTGGTCTGCATGTATTGATTATCTAGTTGGCTGACGTATCCAGTGGAAAAATTGCTACGCCCCACAGAAAAAAGGGACATCTGTCATGTGCCCTGTGAAGTTGCAGAAGGAATTGTGGAAGTTGGGAATTCAGGTGCACAGACTCAGGGCTATCTCTGTGTGTCGCTTCTCAGCTCCTGCTGTGCCCTGCAAGCTGTAGGAAACTGATCTCTAGCCAGAGAATAATGTGAGAAAAAGGAACTGATGGGAGAAAAATATGTGCTGTGCTATGGTTTTCCAATAGAGGATGTGGGAGAGAGGATTTCAAAGTGAAATGGATGACAGAATTTCTCATAATTCTGGTGAAAAACTTTTTTTCAGATATGTTTGTCTTATGACTCTTTGCCCCTTCCACTTTCTCTGGAACTTTTCTTTCCCAAGGAAGATCAGTCCTTAGGATGGACTGAAATTTATAAAACATTAAAAAACTGAAAACCTATTCTTACATGAAAATAAGGTAGCATGTGCAGATTTTTAATTTTTTTTTTTTTCAAGGCTGTGGCTTAGAAGAGCAGCCACAGGGCTGAAAGCCATGGGAAATTTTCCACTTTCTCTTATTTCTGCCACCAACTGTCCTTAATCCTTTCATTTATTCAGATATCTACAAAGATAATTCACTTCAGATACAGAAACCATTTGTAAAGCAGGTGAAGTATTATTCAACGGTTAGACTAAGATACGCAGCGCTTGTGTGATCCTTTCTGATTCTAAGTACATCACTTAAGGTAGCGGGTGCATTGTTGCTCCCACTTGTGGGAGAGGAGTATTGGTGCTTGGACAGTAACGATGGCTGTAAAGAGCTGCAGAGGCAGGGGGCTGTACCCAGGTCAGCAGTGGCAGAGCCAAGGAGAGACCTTGGCACTACTGGGAGTATTTGTCTGCATTTATTCTTCAGTTCAATCTGGCCAACTCGTGCTTGTCCAGTATAAGGGGAAGCCTTTCCCAGGAAAGCAGGAAGAAACGGTCTAGCATCAAAGCTTTCTGCTTAAAATAAAACAATACCAGAGAAACCCAAAGACACAAACCCCGTTCACGCTGAGCTCTGGTGGCTCAGAAACCTCTCAGCACCTCAGGTGTATTTGGGCCAGTGGTTAAGAAGACAGGGCTTCAGCGTGGGAACAGGCAAAGTGGAGGAGGATGCCTGCAAGTGAATAGAGGATGTGTGTGGCCAGGAAGGCTGGGTAACGACTGGGCAAGGGCAGGATGGTAATCCACTGTGAAAAATAACTGCAAATGCATGTGTGAGTGAATGCCAGGCATGAAGGTTTTGTGACGAAGAGATTAAAGGGCTTACTGTGCAAGTGGGTGTTGGTATTTATGGTAAGGAGAAAGGGAGGTTTTTAATTTACTTCTGCTTAAGGTGGTGACTCTTTTTTTTTTTTTTTGACAACTTTTGCAATCTTTGCCAGAGCCAGCAATTCTTAAAGTGGTCCCCATGCCCATGGTGGACGCTCCACAGAACCGGATTAAACAGTAAAACTTCAGAACTTTTCAAAAGAAATTTGAAGGTTGTGGAGTCCTGTTGGTTCCAATATTTGGGAGGTTTTAGTCCAAATCATACCATTCGGATTGTTTCAGCAGTTCATACTTCACAGCTGAGCAGTTTGTAATCAAGACACTTTCTCAGTGTTTTATTCTTTGCACCTATATTTCATATTTTCTATTACTGAAAGTGATTACCAGTGATTGCAAAATTGTGGAAACTATTTTGAAATGGCATAAAATTGTTATAGTGTCATCAACTTTTAAACTTTGCAGACAGATGTGGTTTGATAAAACCTTGTTGTCTGAATACCTCTACCAGCTTTCAGCTTGCACAAGTTTGCCAGAAGTAACGAGACATCATTTACTGTCTAGTCATCTCATTTGTTCCATATTTCAGCCAAAATAAATTCTGTGTTGCCCTACCCATTTCCTTCTTTCCTCATGCAAGATGTCAGCTCTGTGTCTTTTTTTTTGTCAGGGAGCATAGTTTTGTTCATCTGGTTGAAGCAGCCTAACAATGAGAATTACAAACATCCAGATTCTCTGGATTGTCTACAACATGACAGATACCACATTCGATATCCTGTAACTGTCCCCTGAAACAGGCAGGTTTGGAGGTGATTTGTGTCTGCCCACAAATGAGAACTATGTGTTTGCTACCTATCTGTCTTAATTTTGGGGGTTATCTCAAGATGATAAAGCTATTGATTTCATAAAGGTGAAGTTTCCTGAGGAGATACTAATAAGCATTTTATGGGAAACTATTGACGTACGTATACAAGGACAGACATTTATGCATATTAGTGTGTAGGATTCAGGAAATGTGGACATCTCGTTTCTCTTAATAGTCTCTTCTACTATTTAATTAATAAGAATTATTTTGATCCCATTCACCTGAAGGATTCATGAAATGTAGTTCTCTCTCAGTCAACACATCTCCACTGTGTACACATATTCAACATGTCTTTGTGAACATAGTTAATCCATCTGTTTGAAAGGACAATGTGAAATTCTGTGTTAAACTGTGGTCTGCTACACACATGTCCATTCTCCTTTTATTTTCTTTGAACACAGAACACAGTAAAATGTATTGTACGGCGTACCAGTTTGATATCACTTTGATAGACATGATGTGACCTTATATACACACTCCAATGTACTCTAATCCGTGGTCTCCCAGCTCCCACTCTGCAGGATTTCTGCGATGTTGATGGAACCCTGTGATTTTGCAGAGCAGCTGCAGTGACCCCTCGCCCTGCTCACTGCTGCTGACAGCTGCCTACCATGTGTAGAGGAAACCTCACAGACTAAAATCTCCCTCATAAAGCAAAGATCTTTAGATAAACATGCGGGTCTGATCATGCTACTACTTTAAAAATAAATAGTTTAAACTCAGAACTTTTTGTGTGGCGCTAAAAGAGTAGTAGCTAAATATTCAAGGCATTCTGCCTGGTAAAAATAATGGATATGTGATACAGTGTCTCCCTTTAAAAAAAGAAAGAAGAAAAGTTCAGAATAAACAATGAAAGGCATCCTATGCGTAAATAATCTGCATAAGAAATTAATCTGTCTGTTAGGACAGGTTTGACTTGCTAAGCAAGGCTCATCAGGTTCTTCTGGTTTATGTTGAAGAGTAGTGTCATAACTACCTGAAGTCAGAAAAACTTAGCCATCCAATAATTCATGTATCAAATGAGAAAGGCTGATTTCATCGGACTTGTAACTTTTACCCACATGGTAGATTTACTTTTATCGGGATTTGTATTTAGGAAAAAATAAAATGGAATTGAAGGGAGGGGTATAAAATGCAACTGAAGAATGAAGCTGAGGATTTTGTTGTTTGGGTTTTTTTAAGTACCAAAACTTTTAATCATTATTAGGTAAAAACAGGTCGGCATTGTACTTCTTAAGGCATTATATTCACATACAGTACCAAGAGTTATATCATTGCTAATGTTTTCCTGCTGAGCTACCATCATCTTTTGTCTTGCTGTCATAGTATTACATTGATGTACCTTCCCCATTTGGGTAGAGGTCATTATCCTGGTGCCCGGTTGCATTGCCTCTGCTGAGCAGGTTAACTGCTTGAGGTCTTTTATCTAGACAAATGTTTTACCAGCACTTTTGCTCCACGATGACACAAAGTGTTCCTCAGAGGTCAGATCCAAACGAATTAGCAATGCCGTGATAGCATGTTCCCCGTACATTCACACACTCGTTCAGGCCCATGGGAGTAAAGGCATCAGCTTTGTGAAATGAATAAAAATAGTGATGAAGGTGTCCTTTTTTTCCAAAGATTTTCTTCTCCTCAGTAAGTAGTTGTCTGTTGTCTTCATTTAGTATTTGTACGTATCACTGTAAAACTGGGTTGTCAAAAGAATGCTATTTTACAATGAATTTTGACAACTGTATGGTAATCATAATAGCCAGTTCTCACAAATAAAATGTGTGCATAATGAGCACAATTCACAATTTACAGTTCACACATTTTTGATGTGTTAGCTAATTCTATCAATATCTTCCCTTAAAGTAGTAGCTTTGAGACTATTAGCCATTCCCTGGGCATTTTTTGGTAGTTTCTTTCTGTGCATGAGTGATAATCAAGAGGCCAAATAACAAGTGAGAAAATGCCCTAAAGCTTGCTCAGCTGGGCTGAGATTTGACAACATCTAGGTAATATGGGTACTCTGCAGACAGATAATAACATTAAAACAAGATGTAAGAGCCTGTTAAAATGCATTTTTTAGGGTACCAAAGCTTTCAAGAGATAAAGTAGAAGTTCATTTTAATGTTCATTTCAACGACTTCATGTTGAGTGTAATATAGATGTGTATGTTTAACAGTAAAAAACAAAGAAGTGGGAAAAGGAAGAAAACTTTGTTGTTTGGAACTAACTTTCATACTACGAATTTTAGCTTAAAAGGTCTAACAATTACATATTAACCATGTTCAGGGTTTTAGTAGATTCTGTAAGCCTTGTCCCAACCAGAAAAAAAGATGTGTACAAGAGCTAATCCTCTGCATCTCTTCATATGAATTTGAGGGTGTTCCTTGATTCATGAAATAGTATTTGATATGACCTTGCTGAAAAAAACGTGATGAGCATAATTTGTCATACAAAGAAAAGTCTATTTTCATCTCCTCTTCATACAAACCTCAATTTAGGAATGTAGCTGAACAAATATTCAACATTGGGGATGTGATTAAGACCTACTGGAGCAAATGAAGTTTCTGGAGGTGCCAGTGGGAAATAGGAATTCCCTCAATCTGGACTAAATTTCCTTTAAAATTTAAAACTTTTAAGCTTAGAACGACAGAGGCAGGATCGAGGTCACTTGCCTTCCCAAAGATCTAAAAGGTATCAACACGTAGTAGGATTTCAGTATTTATTGCTTTAGCTGCAAGTATTTAATTATGTTGAAAATACTAATACACAAATTTAACTCAGTAATTCCCATCTCTTCCTGTCTCCCACTGGGAAAACCACATTGACTTCAAACAAGCTTTGTGTGGGTACCAGTCTCTTTGCATAGAGTCCCTTAAAGGGTCAGGGTTACAGTCTTCATATGGTAGTAAAACAATGAAGTTCAGTTTTATCCATGTGTGTGCATAAATGCAGAAACACATATATATCAAGGTATGTCTTGTTGCTTCAGAACTTACAACAAAGTGCATATCTGAGCTTTGGAGCCAACACTTACTGGTCATGGGTGATGGCTGCAGTCATGTTAGGACTACATCTGCTGCCCAGAGAATCTGAGGGAACATGCTGTTTGTATGAGCAATATATTCATTTTTTGTTGGTTAGAGTGGCTGGGGTTTTTGGCTTTTTTTAAGCAGATCTGCTTTAGTAGTACATACAAAGAAGATGTTGGAAGACACTTTGTGTATGAAAACACTGGGAGCCAGAGTGAAAGAAAATTGTTCTTCAGTCTGAATTACGATTTAGGTCTGGCAAAAAATTAGTTCTGTGGTCCGGTTTCACTCTGGAGTGGAGGGAGATTTTCAGGTGAATAGGAACTGATTCAATTAGTGCTTACATTAATAAGTGATGTCTTTTCACTGTTTGCTGTCTCCACTGGGGATTAGACTCAGTCTGCCAGGAAGTATACGGGTCTCATCTGAGCTACTGAGGCCATAAGGGTGCAGCGAGGGTATAGACAACTGGCATTTTTATTTTTCAGTTAGAGCAATTAGTTGCATTAGCTTAATCATGTCCACATAGCTTGCTTCTCACAAGGAAATTTTCTGCTTTGGTACTAAAAAATGATCAAAGACTGTCACTAGAATTTGATTTTTGTTTGCTGTGTGAGTTCATTTAGAGTATGCCAGCGGCTGCTGCAGCCAGTGAACCTAAATAAATGTCTGTTGGATATCTATTTAGCAGCAGGCTCCAGTTTTTTCAGCACGGTCTCCATGTAACCTTTTAATCTAGTTCTTGTCTTTGACTTTTCATATTTTATATATTTAACCCCTTGATGCAGATATTTTGCATTAAGTGCTTTAGAAATCCTGATTTACTGCCTCAAGGGATTAACCAGAATTCCAGTATTCTTGCTTTATCTACATTCATTTATACAGCCCATTTATTTCTAATAAATACGTTGGCCAGATCATATTTCTCTGCAAACTCTAAGCCCTGAAATAAATTTATGCAGTGACATAATGAAAATAATAAAAACTGTCTTGCATATTGCTCTTATTCTTGCTTTAAATATCAGCTTCCAAAGGCACAGTGGGTTTATATTCTCCAAGTAAACACCACCTTTGAGGTTCACACTGCAAAGCTCTAATTTTTAGTTGACTTCTAAGAGGATTTAATCAAACTACAGGATATATGATTCAAAGCAAAAAATGTAATTAAGAAAAATCTTTTTCTGTAGGCAAAGAGCAGCTTGTTTTCATTAATTTTATGAAGAATGTTGTTTTTCTTGGCTGAAAACTTAAACTCATGGGACAAAGGAAGATTTATGGGGTGATCCACAAAATCACACAGGTTTTGTGTTGCAATGCTGTTTAGCAGTGACCACTGGAGTCCCTGTAGCTGAAGGTTTATCAGTGTTTCTTTTTATAAATCTCTATTTTCAGAAAGGGCTTTTACTCAGAGATTAGCTTTGAGCTAAATATATGCACACAAAGTCTCAGTGTATATGTAGTGTGGTAAGCATGTATATTTTAATGTAAACAATTCATAATACTTTAAGAGCTCTTACATTACAACGAAAAATGAAACTGAAGTAAGGATGGATATTTACACCTCCCATTCATGCATGCACTTCTTTGTCATTACGCTTTATTTATACGAATGGCAAGCTCTGCAGCAGTTGCTGAAAGCCACTAGAATAGAAGATCAGAGACATAATGTCTCTTGCCTCAATCCTTCAAGGTGTCAACACCACTTGTGAGGTGCTTGGGCCAAAGATCTGTGCGTTGTATAAAGTTTTCACTTTTGTGATCATTAGAGTGGAGGTACGGAGCCCAAGATGAGGCTGGGTTATTGGGCGGCTGTTTGACTTATTTCTCCCTTCTGAGTTTTGACCCCTTAGATTTGAAGTTCAAATTCAGCCTTAACTTTGACACATATATTTTTAAACCAAATAATATATTTATTTAGTTAACTGTATCAAATGAAATACTTTTTGTATCTTTAAAAATCTCTCTTTAAGAAGATCAGTAGTTCATGAACAGTGTTCTTAACAGAATGCTCTTTCATTCCCGATAATGTCAGCAAGAGTGTCTACTTGTTTAATATTGTAGTAAACAGAAAAGTTCATGGTTCAGTGCTTAGGCCTCTGAGCTGTCTCCCCAACTGTTCCTGGCTGCCAGTATTTTACGTACTCAACAGGAAACTAATTTAATTAGTACAAAGAACAGGCCAGTACAGATGCCTGTATGAAATTCTTTCAGTTTTTAGAAGGCATATGCGAAAGTCCCTACATTAGATGGAAAAACAGAGGTCATAAATTTTACACAATGGAATATCTGTTATCCTGTATTATCAAAGGTTGCTGTCTCAAATGATGTTAATGTGGTCTTGCAACATCAAACCAGACAAAATATTTCAGTTGAAAGACATAGAAGCTGAGAGGAAATTTGAGCCAGGCTTTTGTTTTACATTACGAATCTCTTCATCCTATTTGTCGCTAACTAGGAAGATGTACCATTAGTTCTTACCAACACTGTCTTCTCCTAAAGTCTGCTTCAAGAACTTTATTAAAGTGGCAAATTCAAACAGTAGTTAGGAAATACAAAGATTAAGGTTTCAAATTTCATTTCCTCCACCTGTGGTTTATGCATTCATCTCCAGTCTTCATTTGCAGGATCATATACTGTTATTTCTCTGGGACCTCAAATCACTTTTTTACAGGATAATGGATTGTGAACACAGATGGGTAGTTAATGTTTCTTTTCATTATTCAGTGTTTGATCCTATGCATTATGGCTACAGGATCCATAGCCTGCACTAGATACAGAATCATTAATTTCCATGGAGGCTTTTCGTGATGCATTGTATCTTAGTTCCTTGCCAGCATTGGGAAGCCACCTTCACAGTACCTCCCTGAGCTGAGATGGTACGGAGGTGTCCATTTTATGCACTAGGAGCTGAGGCACAGGTATTAAAATGGCAATTGTTAAAAATAAATCAATTTTTCTTGCCTGATTTCTCAGAGCTCCTAGCATCTTTTACTGCTTAATATGTTGAGATTGGATTTCATTTCGCATTGACCTCAGTTGGAGCAGTGAATGCTCAATGTATCAGCACTGCAAGCCAGGAACCATCTTGAATCGTACAGAAAATGAGAGTTGCCAAGTGAATTTCTGTTAGAAAAAAAATTTAAATAAAATAGGTTAATATAATTTTTCTAGCATCATGTAGGAGCTCTGATAAAACTTTTCTAGCATCACGTAGGAGCTATGGCAGAAGCAGGACTCAAATGCAACTTTCCAGGCATTCAGCTACTGAAACTTTCTTACTTTTTCTTGTCTCCTGCTCAGCTTGCTTGAGACCTTCCAGCTTCCACAATAAGGGAGTCAAGGGTCTTATTTTCAATAAAACTCCTTTGTCTTACAAAAGCAGCATATAGTTTAAGCAGTGAATGTGGGGCAAGAAAATGGTCACATGTTAAAGACTACAACAGATGTAGAAAGGATTAGATGCAATATTGCACAAGCATTTTTAACTCCTTTCAAGAGTTGTAATTTTGCAAATTTTCAGAAATGGAGAAAGTGAAAGAAAAAAGTTTCAGTGTATGGAATCATACTGATGCCTTCTTTCACCTTCACCGAGATGTGTTGTCAGTGGAATTCATACCTTTCAACCCACAGTGTGAGGCCAGTAGGTAGCAGTAGGAGGTGATTATCCTCTGTGTCAGACTGACACAAGAGAAAACACGGTGCACTGTGCAAACAAGCTTACCTGCTGTTTGTTGGACAGGAGATAATGTTGTGTGACCCAGGAATAATAGGTCCTCCTGCCACTGCTGAAAAGACGTGGAGCCTCCTGGCTGTACGCTTTTTGCCGTCTGCCCTCTGCCTCTCCGTGTTTCCTTCTGCCCCTTTTCTTGACAGTCACGTCCCTATTCCCTAACCTGATGCTTCAGCCTCTTTCCCCTCTCCTTGTCAAAACAGGGTCAGCCATGGGATTACGCTCGATACTGCCTGTCCTGATCGCTGGGTGTTTGACTTGAAGGGTATTTTTAATATTGCTCTGTTGCTTAGCGCCCCCTTATTCCCCCCCCCCAAAAAAAAACAAAATGGTATTTGCAAGAATGGGAAGAGAAGTCCATCCCTCTCCTTATCCAAGTTTAATGTTACGAAAGTTGGTTCTTTCTCTTTCAACATGTTATCCTTCTGTCTGTTTTGTTTGCCTGCATGTCCTGGTCAAAGATTGAATGACTGAGAACATGGCAAATCCTGGCTTTCTTGTTTAACCACTTTTAATCACTTGACATTGCATTTAGAGCTAGTTTGCACAAGATACGTGAAAAGCAAAAAGCCTCACTTGCATGCTGGCTTAACTGCCAGGAACACTTTCCCCTCCCATCTGCTGCGTTCATTATTATTTAAAGGCAAATCAGGAGGCAGAATTGGATTAGCAGAGTGGGTGGCACCAGTGGAAAACAATCTCTGTGTCGGCAATCACCCTGCCAAGTTCATGTGAAATTGCCCATTTTAGCTGGCAGCTTCAGCTTAGCTTGGTGTGATGACATATGGGCCTGGAGGGTAAGAATCTATTTCCATATTATAGCAGCTTCTGCTGCAAAACCTCATAGTCTGTAGCTGTGTGGTTGCCTGGCTTCGGCTGCAGACTGCCCTCCATGTCTGCTCTGTGACGCTGGGCTCCTTGGCCATCATCTCAGCTTTTTCCCGAGGTCCCCTCGGTGGCTCTACCTATGTGTTGATACCTGGTTTGCCCCCAGCTACTCCATTGGTCTCAAGCCATACGTGTGTTGAATGTCAAGAAGCATAGGGAAGCTCATAACCCCCTCATCTGTGGGGCCCCCAGAATCAAAGGAGAGAAATCAAGCCCTTGCTTTAACTTTCAAGGGTCAGTAGTTTCTCAAAACAGTGGGGATATGTATTTTATGTTTGAAAAATAAATAACGTAGCATGTATGTTATACATCAACTCTAAACTCAATCACCTCATAAATAGGCGTTTACAAATGAAAAATTCACTTCTTTAAATTAATAAAAATCTCCTGTTTCAAATATTAGTGTTCTAAAATTTTCCAGGATATGATTTCAGCATCCAGTGTTGTCTATTGTACTTCTGCATAAAGGAGGTTTTGGTGCCTTGCATTGAAATCCATGTGACAGGGATACCACCAACTTAGTCAATTCTGTAAAATAAGCTCAAAGATATTTCAGAAACCAGACTGCCCCCAAGTCCCTCAGCTGTGATTAGTGAGTTAACAATAACATTTCTTATTTCAGAAATCTCTTTTTCATCCTCCACTTACTATATAAGGAAAATAATTAAAATAACTCTATGCAAAGTCCTTTCAAAGCACAAAGTATGTATCTCTCTGAGTTTACGGTACCGTTATTGGTGGTTATTACTTGCAGGGATAAGTATGTTCTGAGGAGGGAGAGTTACAGGCTGTTGACATGTCTTTAAACTATTCATTATAATTTCCAGAATTTCCACTGCCTTTTTTGATCACTTTTTTTTTTTTTTTAAACTTTGAGCATGCTTTACTGCTAGACCTTACTTTAGAAACCTTTGTTTCAGGGATAGTGAAGGGGGGAAGAGAAACCTCGCTGGTGAGACTATATGATCCACTTCTGTGCAGTGTGAAAAATGGAAGAGCTTATTCCTATTGATCACAGCCTATGCACGGTAGCAACCCCAATCTAATGTATTTTGACAAAGGTGGACAAAACATGATGCGTGATGCCATTAAAATACCCCAGGCATTTGTAATGAGGAGACCTGTTGTGCCTCAGAAGATGGGAGTCGGTGCGCAGGTCTGCCTCCCCGCCTGTGCCCATTCCTCTCTGCTCACACTGCAGTGGGGGGCTTCTTATGCATGACATGACTGTTGTTGTCATCTTCCTGCTGTTAGTTCAGCGATGACTGGTTGAGAGAACTGTGAGGAAACGGGCAAATATGTCCCAATCAATGATCAAAATGTAATGCTCTTGAATATATGTGCATTTATCACCAAATGGATGCAAAATCGGAACGTAATGTGCCAGCAAGGTGGTTAGATAGTACCACTATTAATATATCAAACCAAAGGCCTACGTTTTGGAAGGATTTCATTCTGTGATGAACTCAATTTATGAAGTCTCTGCTGGGGGTGAGAGATGTGATCAGTGCTCAGGCTCCAGTGGCAGCGTCTTTGTCACAGCCTGTGCGGAGACCTCAACACATTGCTTAGGCACAAAGGGGCAGCTTAATTCTTTGTTCATTCTTTATAAGTGAGCTAGCCACTCATTTCTTCATACGTAACTGTTATCATCCTTCATACGTAAATTACATTTTGTTTGTGGTAAAATTAAAAGGTGGCTATCATTTTCTGGAAGGGTCTCATAATCTAAGATAATAGGTGGTGTTTCTATTCAAAAGCCTGTATTTAAGGTAAAAAGGGATAATTGTATACAGAAAGTCCCACTGTTTGTAGAGAGCGATGCAATGTTCTCCTGGTGCATCTATTTCACCTTCTTTTGATAATTAGACCCAGAGCATGTCTGTTATGGAAATGCTGGCTATCGTTCTGTATTGTTATTATGTGCCCATCTGTTCTTCTCTTTCTTTCTGTCCTTTCCTGTAACAGTTTTCAGCCTCATAACTTTGATATTTTTCATAGAGGCTAGCTACACTTTACATGACTCATAAAATGAATACAAGCTAATCAGGTGGATTGAACTTCAGTCGCCACGAACAAATGAGGACTTACTGTAGTGCAGTGCTGTTCAGTAACGCTAGAGAAGTTTCAGTTTGAGAAAAGCCATCATAAACGAATTTATGTGCCCACCCAGATTTATTTTAATTAAAATCATCCATGAGTCTTGGCTGTTGCTTTGACTACTAAGTACTTACAAATAAGCTTAATAGACATGTTTGTTTTTTCCGCAGCTGTAAAAATACATAGTCTGCTACATGATTGGTTTTTTTATCTGATTTATTTAAATAGAGTTAGGTAAAGATGCAGTTTATAGGGAAGGTTAAAGGGTCAAAATCCTATTTAATTAACTTATACCCACTTGGGAAGCAGCCAAGGTAAAAGAATGCAGTGAAAGTAAGCTTCAAATAATATGAAATCTTTGAAAAGGACTAACCACCTTTGGTGAAAGGCTTTCCTGTTCTTAACCTTGTGTCATTTAAACTATTTAAATGAGCTATGCAAAACCTTACATTTATAATGGAGCTTCAAAAAAAAGATTAAGTATTTCTTGCAGTTACAAGAAAACTGATGCTTATGGCAGTGAAAGAAAAGCCTTTAGTACTCCATTTTACCATGATCCCTGTCTTTGCATACCACAAAATGCATGGTATGCTGCACCTGATTTGACATCTACTATTTCTGCCACATGTATGAGACCTCTCAAGTGTGTGAGACTACTTTTTAAAAATATATGTCTTTCAAAAAATACTTGAGGGGGGGAAGCCTCTGTAATATCTGAAAGAGGCCTGATTTTCAAAGGGTTTGGATGCTGCACGGTTTCTAAAAGTTGTGTCTATGAGAAGTACCTCATGTTGGATTTCCCAAACCATGCATTATATTTGAACGTCTTAGTCATACATGTGGAAAAGGTTCTTACTGCAGCCAGAGAGGGAATTCTGAGAAATAAAAGCACTGAGCTGCTTTGTGATCTCTTTGCTAGATAGGATATCCTCATTGCTGTAGTGATGCTCTGTAGAGGCGCCAATTCTGGAACATTTTTTCCATTTAACGCCACAGAGACCACACTGGGGAAATATTTCTGTTTCAGCGCTCCATATGGTTTTGCGTGTAAAAATGGAACTGGCAGGGAAAAATGCAGCTGGCCTGAAGCTGCCAGTAACTATTTCTAATGTCATAGATTTTCAGCAAGAATCCCAAGTGGGAGTTGTATAGGTGAAAGGACTGCATAACAGTAATCAGTAAGTACCAGCAGAGCCTACAGGGAATGAGCACAGAGGCAAGCAATGTTCCATGTAGACACCATTGCATTTCCTAAACTGGGATTTTTTTCTCCCCTGCCCCGTTCTAGTCTCCAGAACTTTTGGGTTGGGAAGCAATTCAGGCTTGAAAAGGTCAACTCCAAAGACTTCCTGATCTCTCTGTCAATACCATCATATGGCATTCATGGTATGGGTGGACATATGGCCTAAGAGCTTTGGACATAATGGTATTTGGAAATATATTCCAAAATTTAAATATGTCTATTACTTAAACTTGTCATTAATTTAATATACTATAATTGTGGGAAAGATCCTTCTGATTCAGCATGTGAGGTCTGCATACTGACTACTTTTATGTGCGCTTAAGGGCTGCAGTACTGTCCTAAAAAATGTATTTTAATTGACATGACCACTTTGGCGTGATGCTCAGTCTCTGAAAAGCCATAGTAGCAAACAGAATGTATAACCAGATGGTGCCTAGCTAGAAGGATCTTTGCTATCCAGAATGCGACTGCAATGTTGTCTGTTCTGTCAAGCTAAATCAAAGGCATTCATAACTTCACATTCCAGTTTAATTAAGAATTCTGTGCTGGTTTGAAAAGTACTCTTCGTTTTGGAAAAAAAAAAATCTAAGAAAAACACTAATAAAAATAAAAATACAGGTGAGAAATTGATGGTTTTTTCCTTAGTTTACCATCCCTTTTTCTTCTTCCTTCTCCATCTGAACATTAATTCTCTCTTCTCCAAAGGAGAACTAACAAACATAACTTTATTCCAAACTGTCTGGAGGTACTTTCAGGCTACTACAATTATTTTGGTAATGATAAACATTCACACTTTGTTTTCTTAACGTTTAGCATTTATCTGTGGGGACTAAGGTAGTTTATAGTGTTGTGATCCCTTGCAGAGGTATCTTTAAGTTCCAAGGAATCTTTGTTTCTGTAAACTGACTAGCAAAATGGTCCACACCCATCTCAAGACTATGCCGTAGCTACTTTGCACTGATTATGCTAGACGCATTAAATTTGTTCTAAGAGCACTTATCTCTCAAGAAGTAACTTGGCTAGTTTTAACAATCGTATGTACACAAAATGCCCTATTTTTAAGTACCTGTGGATACTTCAATCTTTGCATGAGGTAGTGCTTAATTTTCAGGAGGAGATGAATGCTAGTAAGTCATCTGGTAGGCATTTAGTCTATCATATGTCATTTTCTCCAGCAGACTTTGCTTTGGGGATAAAAGCCATGACAGGGAAAACCAGGAATAAATTTCCAAATAAGTTCTCTGAAGTTATTTACTTGTTGCTACATTAGGTGGGGGGGAGAGGAGGGAGATGGTCAGGTAAATTATCTCATTTGGCTTTTGAGTTGGTCAGCTGTTGTGCTTCAGATAGAAGAAGTAAGCTTAGGTTCGAGTTGATAAAAAACAGTGACCATCAGTCCGGAGACTGGCAGTCAGTTCATGATATTTAGATTGGGGCAGAGTTGGCCTGCTCTTCCTGAACTCCAGAGTTGTATTCTTCATTCAAAGCTAGATACAGACCCATAAAGAATCTGAAGCTTTTCTATCCCTTCTAAAGTCTCTGAACTCTGGTTAAATATGACTTGAAGCTTCACAAACTGTTAAACAACTCCATGATACATTGGCAGGCCAACACATTTTTATTGCTGAAAAATGAAAACCAACCAAAAAAATCCAAGGAACTTCCAGTCAGAGGCATGGGCTCTCAGCCATCTCTTGTTTGCTGCTCCCTTGAAACATGTACAGGAGATTATCCTTATTAGGCAATCTTATGGGTATTCCCAGATCTTTTGAGTATGGTTTTCTTCCTTTTTAATTAGTAGGTCATTATGTGACAACTTCTGTCTGCTCCCCTAAGTGGCCAGCTAAGGCAGATTTCACTGTGTTTCCGGATACCTGAAAATAATTAGCCATTTGTGAGTTGGGAAGTGGCTTCAGACTTTAGAAAGTGAAGCTTTGTTGTGAGTAATGCACTGGGGAACTGCTGTTGATGAAAAATAAGGATGTAATCCCACATTTTTGTTTTTGCAGGCAAAACCAGCGTGATAGATTTCTGCCTAGCTTTATCCAGGCAGTTCCTTCCTCCTCCCTCACCAGTTTCCAATCCCATTAGTTGTGCTGGTGCAACTATTTATAAGTTTGATATGAACTAGATCACTGAGAAGATCTATGTTAAAAATAATCCTGCTTCTGATACTTATAGTGATCCAGTGTGAAGGGAGTCCCACAGACAGTTTTATCAGGGCAAGTGACAGGGGCACAAGTTGCAGGGCAGCAATAAGGAGTGAGGTTTGCAGGCAGTGGGAATTTCTTAAGCTGGCTGTGCCACAAAGAGGAGACATGGTGGATGGGTACCACAGCTCAGCTCACTTGCACCCAGTTGCTTGTGGTTGAATCTCCAGCCCCATTGGCTGTTTGGTTTAGCAAGAGAGTGCAATGAGGACATCTCTCACCAGCTCATCCTGGTACTCCCTTTCTCCAGAGAGGGGTTCAAACCAGTAACATGCCTGTTAACCAGAGCATTAATGGCTGTATATAATCTTCCAAGAAGTATTTCCTTTTCTGAGTTCTGTTATATGCAACTCTTTTTTTCTTCTTTTTTTTTTCTTTCAGGTATTTTAATTAAGCTGTCTACAAATTTTGATCAGGCATAGCATTTACTTACCTGTTTCAGCGTAGAGAGCTGGTACTACAGCTAAGGATCCCATTGTGTCAAACACTGGCAAAAACTGTAGGTTTAGGTTCTCTTATTACAGATCCAGGGAGACAGCATTTCTCCGGTTCACATTCAGTCAGTTCCTCTTTGGCAGGCTTTTTTCACAAGTTATCAGGGTGATAAACACAGCAATTTAGATACATCACATTAATCAGGGGAAAGAAAGAGGGGGGCTTGTTTGGGTTGCTTGCATATTGGAATCTAGAAAATCTTTGAGTTATGTCCTTCAGTTTTTCTACTGATATAATCATGAGTGAAAATTTTTGCCTTTATAGGGATTCAATTTCAGAGGAGAGAAATCTTTAAGCTGTTAAAAATATAAATAACATACTGAATCCTGAAGCCTTTGGAAAAGGAAAAACAAACAGGACGGTATAAGAAGTTGTAAACTTTTTGTCAGGTTTGAGAAGTATGTTCTGGCAAACAAGTAGTACTAATATTTTTCTGGGGTTGAGATGTACCAAAATCCTCAGCTTGCTTTTTTGTTTTTAATAACGTTTCTATGGCTTTGCTTGCAAACTATATTGAGCTCAGTAACACTGCTATTTTTGTAGTATCTTCGCCTGAAGTATTAGTTTTCCCAGAGCTCACTCACAGAGGACTGTGCTTTATTCTCAAAAACTAGAAGACATGTAGTAGATTCAGTCCTGGCCATTTTTCATGTGAAGCCTTATTCAAATGGTAATTGTAAAAGGCTTTGTGGACTTTGTTCTCAACTCAAAGAAAAAACCTCAGCTGTGGGCAGCTAGGGTAAGAAAGAATTTTTGCTGAAAGACTTGGACAAAACTAATTTGGAAGTTACCACAGCCACTCAAAAATTAAAGGTATACCTACAAATCAACTGTGAAACCAATCATGTTATCAAATATCATTGGAAGTGAATATTGTGAATAAAATATATTACAGTGAGGATCAGGACTTGTATTCCTTTTTTTCCTAGTAAGACATACTATGAAGGAATTCATTATAGTATTTTGAAGAGACCTGTGTGCAAAGTATGCACAGTTGGTTTGCAATTACTGACATGCGTACATGCTACTTAGCAACTGGTGTATAATTTAAGGCTAAGTCTTTGCTCTTCAGAATCAGCCTCCCACACTGGACTGTTGGATGCATGTTCACAAAGTCCTCAGTGATGCAGGACTTCCATTTTGGACTCTTACTGTATATAAAGGTACAAAACTCACAGTCCAAGTACGGATTTCAACAACTTCCAAAGTTTGCAGCTGTTCTAATATTGCATTTTTGTTAAATTTAACTGTATTTATGTAATTTGAACTATTGGTGGCTCCAGCTAAAATTGGGCAGTCATCTGGGGACACACTCTAAACCCAGAGGCTGGGATAGAAAACACAGCCCCTGTAACAAAACAGAGGTTACAGGGCATAAAGCGACTTTCTGCGGTCACAGTCAGCCAAATGCTTGGTTTCTGCTTTCCAGCTCCATACCCACTGTGCCTCTCACCTCTCAACTTTAATAAGGTTATGTCACTTATTTAACGTATGTATACTCATAAAATTGTTTAGTTTATAATTGTGTTACTATTCTAACTTTTTATTTTCTGACTAGTTTACAGTCCTTGTCTAGCTCTCACTTTTTGCAGGGTCATCCCCTTGCACCCCCCCTGAAACTGCAGTCACCTCCCATACGCAAATCCCTTTATTTGGAGTTGTGGTGCTCTGCTCAGAGGCAGAGTCCATCTGTGAAAAATTCTTTGTGGGAAAAGGAATTCTGAAAACAGGAACTTGTCTATATATAATCTGTATTATGATTCATACATTAGAACTGTGGAGAAGAATATGTGGTAATATTCATTCCTGAAGACAGAGTCTGGGAGATCCGTGCGGATAAGGATACCAATGCAGTAATTAAGACACAGCAGAAAAGAGCAGGAAAAATTCATCAGTAAATGCTTGGTTTCTTATTTGTCAAATGTGGTTCACTTTTAATGACTGGTGGTAGTTATTACTCTAAGGTATAGCTGCATCTGCCAACAGTTGTGAGGATAATCCAGAGGTGTCATTTAAACATTAAATGAGATTAAGTATTGCTAAAGAAATGTAAAGTGAATTGAAAAAGTTGTGGACTGTGTGAGGGGAGGAAGGTGAGGATGTTCTTTACAGCAGGGCAGGATCCCAAGCTGACACTATAAACTGACCATATGAACACGGGCTTTGACACAAGCTGAAATTAAATTGCAATAATTCAGCTTCATTCAACTCCTGAAAGTTGTTTTATGGACACATCACAGGGAAGAAGATAGTTTGTTTCAGTGCTATTTTAGAAGTGATGCAAATCCACCATTTGCCTGTGTATTACAAGATATTTGAGTTCAGGAACCACATACCAGCCTATAGCAGAAAATATTTTCTTCAAACCCTTCTCAGTTTGTAAAAAAATCATAGTTTTTCTAGTGTCAATTTTTTTTTTTTTCTCAAATAAATTTTTAATGACAGCCTGAAGTCTTGCCTCTCCTGTGTATTTTGGGGCATGGATAACTAGACAAAACTAAAGCCCAGTGGAAAGCAATTTTAGTAATCTTATATTTAGCCTTAGTGAACAGTATTCCTCGGGAAACCACAGACAAGGGTATAGTCCATCGAAGAAAAGCTTTCAACAAAGCTAAGCTGTATACTGAAATGATCTTTGAACTAACACCTCTGAAGATATGCAGAGGAACTTTATAGGCAGCAGTCTACTGAGCCTTGTCCATGGGCTAATTCAGAGCCTCAGCTAACAATACTACAGATCATTTATTTTTGATATATTAGAACAATTGCATTTCTTTTAAATCTCACAGAAGTAAAACTTCCCTGCGAAAGACAGCACTCTATACAGTGTGACAATTGCATATTTTAAAGCATATGTTTATAGAAATGTCTTTATGTACCCATGCTATCCACACACATTCAGACTCAATACGGACATATTATTTCTATGTTTGCGTTTGTGCACGTATATTATAGACACAGATATAAAATAAGACATGTATGCATGTGTATATATATTTGAAGGGGGAAAAGAATTTATGGGAGGCTGGCCAGATTTAATTTGTGTGCTTGTATTTAGCACTTAAGGGCTTATATACTCAGTTTGCTCAAAAGAGTGAAGAAGTACTCCTTGCTTATGCCTCAAATCAGAAATGCATGAAGTGCAGCTGCAGAGATAATACATTCTCCCCAAAGGCTTTGGCTGAGCAAATTAGGTGTCAATGGGGTGCCTGCGCAGGCAGTACTCTCTCTAATTAGTCTCTTGAGCCTAGTTGGTGGCGGGTATAAGATGATCTAATCAATTGGTCTGTGTCTGATGGTACGTGTAAAAATCCTAGCAGGCAGAGCTGTCTCCCACAGGTCACTCACCTGCACAGCGGGAACGCTCATTTTCATTTTTCATCTCTTCCATCACATGATGCTGACAGTTGGTTTTAAGAAAATTGAATCCAAAAAATATCTAGTTCATAGGGCATGTAGGTCAAAATAAAGTTGCATTATGGGTATTGGAGATCCAATTAATTAATATTTATAGCAACGAGTTGCATGTAGATATTATCTGAGTGCAAACAGTATTGATAATGTTTGGTTGGCTTTTTAAAATGACCTCTCTAACAAAGATAGGAATAAAAGGTTTGGGGAAAAATCACCTGTTAATGGTATACTTTTTTTAGAGAGAGAATGAACAGTATCTGTGGTGTGTGCATGTGTGGTGGAGGGAGAAGCAGAAAGAATATATTGTTGATGATCTTAAATAGCCCCATGTTTCAGCTCATAGAGAATACAGTATCTCCAGTTGTCAGCCCACGGTTTTATTTTAAATCTGACGTTGTCGAATGAATACTCTTATAATAATGCTAAATCAGCTGCAACATAAATAGACCTGCACTCTGAGCGTGCTTTACATGCTAAGGGCTCTGCAGGAGCACAGCTCCGCCCTATGTGATAATTTATACAAAAATTAGAAGCACCTGGAGAAGGATGCTGATGCTGCCAAAAGGAGCATGTATTGAATTGGTGATTTGCATTTTTAAAGGAAAGGACATTCTTTTTCTAATTAAAATAAAGAAAAATATTTGGGATTTAGTCACTCTTTTCTGCATCATGTCTTGAGAGTATGATTAATGTTTAAATTACAAGCTTTAGTATCCCTTCCTAGAACCACTGTTACATCAACAGCTACTGCATTCTGAAGTTGGCCTCTGCCATTTTTAAGGTGGATTAACACCTTATTTTATCCCATGCGGGATCTGGGACAAACAGGATGTATACAGCAGATGATTTCTCTAGATAACAAACATACAATTGAGTTACTTGATTTAGGTCAATTGATATTTCAAGCACATCATTAACTTGTTTGTAATCTTCTGTTAGGTTTAATAGAGACATCATGAAAACCAAAAGTACCTGGACCTGTGGTGAAAAAATACAAGTTGATTTTTAAGGCAGTCTGTTACATTTCAGTTTTTGTTGTTGTTTTGTTTTTTTAAAGGAGATCTGAAAGAACCCTATTTTGCTCTTGGGAAATCACAAGTTGTAAATATTCCGTTTAACAATTTACGCTTTTATAACCAAAGCTGTGACCAGAGGCCATAAACACAATCTGCCAAGTCACCAGGCAAAACTTTGATTTGTATGATCAGGAAAATGTATTAAATTCTAAGCAAGGATATTTCTAAAATACATCTTAAAAATGCAAACTTGGAATATTAAGCCATCTGGGAACTGAACAGCAGCACTATGTGGAGGGCCCCGCCTAGGGTCTTGGTTGTGTGAACAACTGATGTTTCAGTTCAGGAGCCCCACTGAAGAAACAATGCTTTTTTAATAAAAAGATTGGTTCACACCAATCTAAAAATTCATGTTGGTTTTATTGTGGATTATCTGCTGTGGACAAAGACACCCTCCTCTTCCTCCAGTTTAGGGAAGGTGTCTATTTGATGTGATGCAATGAGTCTCATCTTAAACAAAACCAAAGCCAAGAGAGGGTCTCCTGTCCCACAGCACAGCGATTACAGCGCTCCTCTGCAGTGGCATATCTGTGTTTGGTTTCTTCCTCTGCTTCAGGACAGGTAGACCTCTGTTGCCCATTGCCTAGGAGAAGGCTCTAACCACGAGGGCACTCCAAGGCTGAGGGAAGGGATCTCATTTGTTGACTCCACTTTGAATAAACAATAAACATTCAGTGAATTAGGGACTCAAATGCAAGCATTATATTTTTCCAGTGTATGTATTCCTAACCACCAGGCTTGTTCGCTGTGTCAGAGCTCACATAAGGATTTTACACACAGTGGAATTATCTTGGCAGCCAAAACTGAGGGTTCAGCCTCAGAACAACCTGGCCATTAGGGTGCTGTTCTGAGCAGCTGGGGGCCATCATGCACACCAGCTTCTCAAACTGGGCAGGCGGTGTGTTTCAACAGTTTCAGAGAGACCGTGACCACCAGCCGTTCCCTGGTTCCACTTGCACTATGTCTTCTAGCTTTCCCCAGCCAGAACCATTGGGGAATTGTGGCATCAAATCACCTTCTTTTCCAGGGAGTTTACTGTTTGATCTAGTCTAAATCTTGTGGGAGGTGGTGTTGCCCACCAAACCATTCCACAGGCTTTCAGCTTCACAGCAAACCAGTTACCCCAGTTGCAGCACTGGCATAGCAGGACCCACCAAAGCTGGTGGAGTTGTGACCATAAAACTGTCAGCTGCCTTATACTGAGCCAGAGCAGGAAAACAAATGGGGTGCAGCAAAAAACTTTGCAATCTCCCATGCACATTTGTGTAACCTCTGCTACCCTTTCTTAGTCCTCTGTGTTCTGCCTTGGTCTGTATTGGTGCTGGCAGGGGTTGGCAGTATGCAAAGAGTTTTTTTCCCCTATGTTAAATGGTAGCAGCTGTCAGTTTGTTCATTTCTAAGGAAACTTCTAATGTTCTAGGGCTTGATTCTGGAAGAACTAAGCTTCTGACGAAGGTATTCCCCATTTCATAGGCTCAGGCCCTGCCCTGGAGAACATGTCATCAGCTTTGCCTACAGAGCCGAACTTGAAGCCGAAAAATGTAGTATTGTCACTGGGAAATTGTAGCACAACCCTGGGAGAAGTGTGATGCTCACCTCCTTTAGAAATTGTCCTGAGGCATTAATAGATGGGAAAAGTTCTGTGTAATTAATGTAATTTGCAGTTATTCTCAAATCTGAGCAATTTGGTAACTGCTGGAAAAGCCTCCATCCAGAGGCTTTTCTATCCAGATCACTTTGTTTCCTGTCCTAGATGTTCCTGCTGCTTATGCCAGTCTCTGGAACTCCAGCAATTTGGGCTTAGCCTGAAATCAGGCCAGCTGTTCTGGGTCTGGGCAAATGTGGCTTCCAAACTGCGGGCCCATCTTCCACACCTGTCGTGTGGGTGGCTGTGGGGGAAAATGCAAACTCAACATTGGAAGGAGCTTTGGGAGTTTAGTTGCTTCTTTGTAAGAAGGGGCTCCAAAAAGCTCATCCCTAAAAAGCACTTTTGAAGGATGACAAGTGTGGAATTTGGGTAATATTGTCAACAGTGTTTCACCACTGAAAAGTTGTGAATCTCTGCATGTTCAAAGCACTGATTTTCTTTTTAAGCTTATGACGGGTAAACTAAATGGATCAACTCTAATGTATTCCTTGAAACAAAATTTATTGGCGCTTCAGCCAAGCTCCTAGACCCTGGGGAAAGTGGGACTTTCATGTGGAATAGACATTCCACACAAATTCCAGAGGCATTTAGGAAACAACCCAAACAGGACTCAAGAGGTGGCAGACCAAGCTCCAAGAGGGCCCAAGATGCTGCCACGCATCATTAAGAACAGGCTTTTGTTAATCCAGTTCAGGTATTCTGGTGCTTAAAGGGCAGAAGAAGAGCTCTCAAGAACCACGATAGAAACCCTGGAAATTATGAAAGTTAGATGTTGTGTAGAGATTAGGCTGTTTTGATGAAAGCCACAATTAAAATTTTATGCTTGAAACTGCAGTTCAAAACTGATGCCTTGTTTTTTCTCCTGCTTTGGAAATGAGGGCTAGACTAGATTCACTGGCACCTGCATCCAGTTTGATTTAAATAGTTTCAGGACATGCTAATACAAACCAGTTCCCTGCTCAATGAATATTTCAGCGTTCTTTTTCTTAAGTGCTAAAATTCCTCCATATCTGACTGTCTTCCTGCAACTACATTTTAAAAATATAGCAGCTCTGTAGTTACAATCCTTGGTCTTGAAAAACCTTGTAAAACAAATATATTTTGAACTTCAGAAAAGACAGAATTTCTCAGAAATTCTGGCTTTATTAGCTGGCATTTATTAAGAGTTAAATATGTTAATTATAAAATCCTTCCAATGGCTCCAGTCCCTCTAGCCTTCATTTAGCCTTCACCTGGCTCTTCTTGCAGTTGTTGGATGCTTTGCTTTAGAGTAATGTTTCCCACGTTCTCAGCCTGCCTCCTGTTTTGTGTAAATCTCAAAAACATCATGGTACCTTCTTGCAAGTCCAATGACTGCTTTGAGCCTATACAAACAGGAATCAGCAGCAGAGTGAAAGACAACGTAAGTGAAGCTATTGATATAGTGTTTATTTTTGGTATATGAAAGGAGATGGTTTAGTTATCTGCCTATTCATATAAAAACATTGAAATAAAGGTGAATATGTTTAAACGGAGCACACCAAGGAGCTCCATAACGTGGTTGTGTTTGCAGTAATGTTCATGATGTGCCCCAAGGCACCTCAAATAACTCTTGGGAAGCAAATCTGAGATCTTTTCACAAACTAATCGCAAGCATTGCTGTGAAGGTGGTCACTAGGGTCGCCATGAGAAAGGGGGCAAAAAGAGCTTGTGAACTCCTGAAGCTGTGCCAGCATTTAGCAATCTTCCTTTGCATTCATGGGGTGTGACCACCTTTAGAAGAGCCAACTGTCTATTTATGGCTGTCTGTAATTTCCATGGAGAATGTGAGTGCTGATAGCACCCCTGAACATTAGCACTTGGGGCAGAGATACATAAATGTGGATTAATATATCTCACTTAGGCAACCACCCTGAAAACATTGGTGTTTTACGTTCATTTTCTTGAGATACCAGCTCTAAAAGTGCTTTGGAAGACTGTCCTTTGCTCTGAGCTGGTGTCTTCCTAAGTGGCTTTGGACTAACCTATGTTTTACCCAGTGAAAAATCATGAAAAAATGCAGTTCCTGAGGCTTATTATAATTTATATTGTTTTCTTACAGGATTAAATTTACCAGTTTGGAGGAGGGAAACAAAAACCTAATGAGGAGGCCGACACCAAGAAGGAACCACGGCCTGTTTCCTTTCTTTCTCTATGGTGGATTTCATTCAAATGAAAATTGAAGCTGGCAAGACCCTGTTTTTACCCTGCAATTTATTTAAAACCTTGCACGCATTTGGATACCTTGTGATTTCAGAGAACTATGTGAAGATTAAGCTTTTGCTTACTGATACATGGCATGTACTCTTTCAGTCTTTTGTGTTTGATTTTGTTTGATTTTCCACTGCAGCGCTGCATCTTTGTAAGAATTTTTATGCTTTCACCAGCAATGTCTTAAATACATTAAGACAACACATTTGGTGTTCACACTTCTTCAGTAACGACTGTACAGAAAAAGCCAACGGTGGCATAAAGGACTGTGTGTTTTCTTTGAGCGTTGTGCGTATTTTGCAACCAATGGGAAGACTATTTCTGCCAGAGCAAGCCCAACTTGTCTGATCAGCTGACAATTACAGCACCTTGCCACTATTCCTGAAGTGTTGTTGGGCTATTTCTTTTTTCATTATCTCCTCAGACCGTTCATATCCATTTAAAAACATGGCAATAATTGCATGTTTACTTCAGTACTCTGAATTTGGTTAGTCTGCTTAGGCTATGTAGCATGCCAGTTTTCAAAATAGGCCTGTGAGAAAGACAAAGCAAAAATTATGAGATGTACGCAGCTGACAGATATACAATGAATTCTTTATGTTTTTATTCCCTTCAAGAATACTTCTTTTATGGGTCTTGGCTAACATCTGTATGTTTTTCCTCACAATATTTACCTTTTGGAATGTTTTCTTGAAAACGGAGATGATGAAACGGTTCCGTTTAATTCAAGGCAGATACTGAGGTACAGAAAAACTTGTTGAACAAACCATTAAAACTAGCTATGTTACTTTGCCACATACAAAGCAAAGTGGAGAATTTCCCTTATCCCAAACTGTTTGCTGTTCCACACCAAAGCACCTTTCGAGTTATTTTCCATAGGTATTTTGAGCTGATTGGAAGGCACTACCAGATACTGTGTCTTTAGATAGCTTTTCTGAATGAATCGTTCAAATGCAAAATTTGCAAGAAACAAAGTTGTGTGATTTTAGAAAAAGAAGCCCCTACTACATTTTGGTTGGGGAGAACATTGTCTTCAGGGGTGTGATAAAACTGCCCTGACCACATACAATGCTTTGCATTCAGAGAGGGCAGGGTATGGTGCAAAAACCGCTATTGAGTTATAGTCCTGCTCGGACAGAAACGCTTGCTAGGCAATATTACTCTACACATAAATTTGACATCCTTTGCTTGCTGGATGCATTGAATTACAGTTTAAGAAGCGCGGTAACACTTTGGTTAGCTTTCAGTATTTAAAAGGAGGGGAAAAGGATTTGTGCTACTGGCATCTTATTAAACTCCAGCAGTGTTTAATAAGAAAAAAAACACCCAATAAGGCAAATCCTTGAATGTGCAAGTAGCTACGAAAGGCCTCTTAATCAACTAGGATACGAGTCTACACTTTCAAAGAGCTGAAACCGTGGAAATATTCTCAATATTTGCACAGCCATTAAAAGACCATTTTCCCCAATGACATCTCTGTTTCAGGACCTGGTAAAAGCCATCTGAAAGCCACTTTCAGTCACAATCCTATTTAGAATTTACTACAGTTTTTCCCCTGTGTTTTTGAGGGGGAAAATGTGACCACTGAACTTTTGAATTTATCACACACTGAAACTGCCTTAGACGTGGTTTGTTTGGGTTTCATGTTTCTTTTTTTTGTAAGAGAAAAGTCTTTTATACATTATCTTTGCTACTTAAATTGTGTGCAGTTTGATGATTAAAATTAGCTATTTTTAGAAAAAAACTTGCTGCAAAAATCTGAAGAATTTTTGAAAATGTAACAAAGATTTCAATTAGGAATATAAGGGTAGTTTCATAGACGCATCTACTTGGCAGCTTAAATTGGGAGGCAAGCAATTATGCTGCTCAACTAAACATCTGAAGGTTTAATATAGAGAGTAATTCCCCAACTGTTCCCACAAGGCTAGCACATTACTATCCATAGTGACTCATGTACAGTGTTTGCTTAAGGTATGTGTGTGTGTGTGTGTGTATGTGTGTGTACACACACGTGCGCGTGAGATTATCTTCTCTGCCCCATTCCCACTTTTAAGCAACCACTGAAATAAAGTTGGTCCAAAAATCTTCAGTCTCAATTGCCCGAAGGAAAGTGCATAAATATCTAGGTTCCTAAGTAGCAACTTGATTTTCAGCAGTAGTGAGGTTATCTCAGCTACCAATCAATTAAGGAGTGACCAGGATCTCTTACTTATGCACCTACTTCCCGGGCATCCCAATTGCCTGCGGTGACTTGGGTTTGCTGCTCTCCGGTGGAGGCCCTGGGCCCTGGGGATCTTCTCCCTGTGCCGAGGGAACCCGGGCTGAGCAAGCTGGTGCCGTTTGCATGAGCACTGCAAATTATTCTTCTGGAACATCAAATCTGCTGGGAAACATCACGTTTTTTTGAGAAAGTAGAAGCACCTTTGTCTAGGGAACTGACGGTACAGCCTTATTTCCCTCTTCCTCCTTCCACCAGAGCCCTTGGCTGCATGGTTAGCCTGATTGACACCCATCGGTTAGGACCCCCTGCCAGCTAGCCCACCTCTCCAGCATCTTGCAGCAGTGGGGTCTTCCCCACAGCTCTTTTCAGTGTTGCGGAATGGCCTGTTTAAAACCCATCAGTGCTCTTGAGCCCACTTCAGTGACGATCAGTAGTGTTACTCTCTTTTTCTCTCATCCTTCCCAAAGGGGTTCCCTGCAGAATCTTCAAAGGGACAAGAAGAAGTAGCCTGGTCTTCCAGAAGTGCTGTGGGTGCCGGGAACGTGGTGCTTCATGCCATCAATAGTAAAAAATGGGCTTAAGTGACCAGCAGTCTCTGGGGCACAGTCCTTGAGAAACTGTGGGACTCGCTTGGAGTCAATAGCCGGCAGGAGCGTAACTTACATTTTCCTACCGCTTGGCTGAGCCCCAGTAGATCCTTCCTGATGATACTGAGAGGATGTGGCTTTGCTGCGAGAGGGGAGAGCAGCCACAGGGCAGCAGGTGTAGTAGGCAGATAAAAGCAGAAGGGCATGTTCTAACTCTCTCTGAGATCTAGTATTAAGTGAACAGGGAAGGGAAGATAGTGATAGAGATGGTCTGCACGATACAGAGATTCCTTAGAAGTTCAAGTACACAGAACCTGACTTTACAAGTCAACCAGCTGGAGATGGCTTAGTCCTCTCTCCTGCTGGGTTCAGATCAGCTCTAATCCACACCCAGCAGGCACTGCACCAGTCAGGACACTCCAATAGTGCCGACATTACATGACTGTATGGTGTCCTGGATCGGTTGGGTCCTTTTAATTCTCACTATTGTTTTTAATCAGAACCATGGTTTAGGATAAGTCATCAGTACATGCAACACTGAAAATTCCATCTGCAGTAGACAGAGGCACTGGGCTTTTTGCTTTCTCTTTGGTGCGCCGGGGTTCTGCACTTCAGACTCCTGGGGAAAGAAGGTAGGATAATAAATTCCCTGTGGGCTGGGGGAGGTGACATACACCCCTGTGTGCTCTGTGTCAGTGCACGCAACCAAATGTGTAGTCAATGCTCCGGTATGCTCATATACGAAATATTCATCTGTGAATATTATTGGGTTTGTAATCTTTGTTATATAAAATGTTTAGGCTGTACAGACTGGGGAGCAAAATGCAGACACCCCGTATAAACAGAATTACATTGCATTACTGAGCATAACAATACTCTCCCCTACCAGCATTTAGATGGAGTGACTATATGTTACTGCCTTGCGTTTTTCACATAAGCAAAAAACTTAAAAGTAAAGGATGCACTAATAATTCCCATCCCCCAAAATGCATTTCAGTGGTGCTGCATACAAAATCCCTGCTTGCCAGCTTCCACGTGGATTTTTGTATGGTGCACTAAGAGGTGTTCTTTTTTTAACAAATAAAAAGGGGAGGGCTGGTACATGAAAACAATGTTAATGTAATTAAATATATATATATATATACACACTTCAGAAGAACAGCATAGTAAGCAGTACAGTAAAATAAATGTCGCATTATTTGTTACACCTTGTAATTTGTCTGTATTATGAAAGATGTAATGGTTTGTCAGCTGTAACTGTTGTTTTCTTGTAACATCATATTGAATAAAGTGTAGCAGAATCTCTCTTCTCTTTCTTATATGTGATCTAGACCTAACCCAGGGAATAAAGCCTTTCTTTTACTTTTTGCTCTCCAGAAAATGAACAAAGAAATGGTTGTAAACAACAGATTTTTAAGGAATGAAAAGTATTTAGAAACAGGCAGGCACTAGACAGTAATTAGTTGAAAAGATTAGGCACTGATTCAGTCAAACACATGAGCTTAATCAAAACTACATGGCAGTGCTGACTACACAGGGTTCTTTCGCACAGTGCATTTCTGTCTGTACTAGTTAGTAAGTTAATTATTTGGTGTCTCTTTCCATTTTGTTATATGTGTGACAAGGGACCTATTTGCAGTACACTGGGATTTAATTGAAATAGTGGAAGAGCCAGTTTTCTGGCCAAAAAAAACCCCAGGTCTGATTTAAATATATCATTGTATGGAGAATAAACTCTGGCTTACTGCAACTTCCCCTGAAGTAAAAACCTGATAATTCTGGGGGAAAATCAGGCAAAACATACGATATGCATTTTTCACAACTTTGATATGGAAGTGTGATTTACACATGCTTTACACTTGGTTATTTATGTCAATCAGTGAGTATGTGCTGCTTGGATTCTTAACTTGTTTGTTTATTTGTGCCTTATAGCATTAGGTAGGCAAGTGCTCACTCACACTGAATATAATCCATATGTGTCTTCACTATTTTCTTCTCCTTTCCATTGCTTTTAGCTTTTTTGGTACCGACATCTTGCTAAGACCTATTTTTAGACAATGAAAGTTAAATCAATGCAGCTTGCACAGACTTGGTTAGAATATTTGACTGAAATGTCAGAATATGCTGTTTTAGCAAATGCAGAGTCTATAGGAATCTGTTGGTTTTAACATCATTTTGGTCTGGGATGGGGGATGGCTGGAGAGCAAGTGCTTGTACTGTCTAGGCTGATGGGGAAGCCACTAGCCTAGAATATGGATAATAGAGGACCTGAATTCTGGTCTTGGCTCTGGCTGATTATGAGTAATTGAAGATAAAATGGTTTTCCTTTGAGCTAACACAGTATCAGCTTGATTGTGGGTCTTCAGTGTCCCAGGTTTTATCTGGTAGAATCATGTTCTGGCCCAGCTCTGATGACAAAACTCTTCAGGAGATTAATCCCCACTTTCAAATCTAGAAAGTTGCCACAAAATGACATCAGCTGCACCCAGAGGGCATTGCACAAAAACAAACCAAGGAAAAACATGCATGTTCATCTATTTCTGTTTTACCTCCAGTTCTCAGTGGCTAGGGTAAATTTAGGAAGGTGTTGCCTTTTCATAGTCTAGATGAATAATTTGTGCTTTCAGCTGAGTATCTGATTTGTTTGGTACTCCTGACTCACTACCTGTGTGGCAACTTTAACCTACAAATCTCTCAGATACAAATGAGGCCCAAGAATTATTACCTAAAAAGGTTTGTATGTTTGAGCACTGGGTACCAGGAAGCATATTGAAAGTGAGCTTTTAATTATGTAGTATAATCCTTAGAGCCGTCTCCTGACCCCCTTGGCTGCACGCCTAGCCTGTTTAGCCCCAAGGTTTTCTTCCTAAACTAGCCGGGCTGCTACAGCAAAGCAAGAGATGCACTTAACTAGAATAGCAGCCACCCCTCCCCCAAAAATAGAAAAAACAGAGGGAAGGTGCTGGAGCAACCTTGTGCCACTAGGTTAACACATACAGTTTCTAAATAATGCCTCTCCTTGTAAACCTCTGCAAAGTAAACCCTACAGCAGCGGAAGGGCTTGCTGCTACCAGTGGGGGGTGGTGTTATGGACATTAGATTTGAGAAGCTTATATAGCACATGGGCGAGGATAAAGGGATACAAATCAGAGAAAAAAACCTGACGAGATTAAAAAAAAAAAAAAAATCCAGGGCCAAGTATTTACTGTTCATTCCCCTTGTGAGTGGTGTTATATATTGTCTGCAGTGAGTCATGCTGAGAGAGAGCCAGGCACAATAATAGCTGAGAGCAGTCCTGCAGCCCCTTCGTTATTGCCTATGCCAGCTGATACTGAGTTGGGCAAAAGAAAGTGATTCCAAAAATGTTCTCTTTTTTTTTTTTTCTTTTCTCTTCTCCTGTTTCCCAAAGGGCCTGGTAGTGATTGTTGGGGCTGTACTGCCTTGAAAGAACTGCTAAACTAAAATCAACCATATTTTTAAATTAATTTTCCAAGGACCAATATGATGATTCACATAAAAGATGTAACAGCTTTAAGTGCTATACAACAAGATACCGCAGTGCTATATACCCTAGTAAAGTCTTGAAGCCTAAGGAGATTTATGATATCATAGAAACATTTGCAACCTCACCTTTCAACTGGAATTAGGCCTACAGAGTAGGTTTCAAAAGGGTAGGTGTTCATTTTACAATCCAGCTAATTAAAATAATTTGCCCCCAGCTTCCACCTGAGGAGCTTGGAGATATTCATGCATTAATGAAATGAGCTGTGCATGCAGCCCTGGGATATACCATATAGATGTAAAGATCCATATTTTGTAGAAGGAAAAAAAAGAAACCAACCCACCCCAAAAACCAAGGCATAGATTCAGTTCTCTATTTTCAAAGCTTTGCATGGGCACAAGCACGCAAGAGAGTATTTCACTTGGTGTTTGGTGAAGACTGAGGATTCAGGATACTTTTTTGGAATAGTTTATCACAACAACAAAGAAGTGTGGCTTCTGTGTTCATGCTCACTGTATAGACAGATGGAAAGATACATTACATGATAAAGTGCTGTGGTCTAACAGGACTGCGAAGAGTTGTCCATTGACCAAATGCCCAGCATCATGTCCGTGTGGAGCAGGAGAAATTGTGTGTACCATCATGTTGGCTTTGCTGGGAAGTACTGCGAACATGAACTGCCACTTAGCTGCATCAAGAGACATAGATATAACCATCAAACACTTAAGAGACTGTCTCAGGTGTTCTCCTATATCCCAGTGATTTTTTTCACAACACACAATACAGAGAGCAAAGCAGAAATGATTTTCTGCTTGGGAGGTAGTGCTCTACTGAAATAGCCCCTTTCATATAGATGGTTAAAATTTTATAGATACTTCTCTCCCAGCATGCTGTTCTGGCCCATTACATGTAATAAATGCAAACCACTATAGCCCTAACATGCCATTTTTATGTACGTTGCTGGCTGCTACAAGTGTTCATCTATCTGCTGAGCACTCAGAAACCGGCCCAGCGTAGGGTATTTTGGAACACAATTGCCTCTTTGGTGGGGATGTGAATCACGGAAGAGCTGCACTTCTGGTCTCCCACATCCACTAGGTCCTTTCCAGAAACGCCTGTTTGCATGTGGGCAACGTCCGTGTTTTCACTGCTGGCTGTTTAGCTTGCACTCGTGCATGCGGAGTGACTAATCTGGAATAGCAGGAACCTGTAATTTTGGGAGCAGCTCCATTAGTGGTCAGAGGTACCCCGCTCTTCTGCCAGTCCAGAGACAGCAGCGAATGAGCTCTGTTTGGCAGAGTGAGGTTTTGCTGCTCTGTAGCTCCAGCCGCTCTTCTGAGCTCGGCTCAAACACATCTGCCGATGCAGCAGGACTGGAGGTGGAGGAAGCAGGAGAGAGGGCACGAGACAGAGCTGCGTGTGCAGTCTGGGGGCAAGGCCATGAACTTGGCAGTGGTTAGGAAACAGTCACAGGCAAATTCCCTTGTTTTAGAAACCTCCTGAATGTTCACCCTACCACTAGCTGGGCGCTTCTTTTATAATCCCCACATGAGAAAGGGACATTTGGATATCCTCCCAAACCCCTTCCCCAAGCAATTGTGATTTAGATTTAGGACAACTGATTGATCAAAGGAAAGGGGAGTGTCTCAGAGGGTTTTGGATGAGCCCTTACAAGTCCCTAAATATGAGGAAGTGTGCTATACACTCACCACCTATAATAACACAGAGCTTTGAACGCCCCAGTGTTTCTGCAGTGTTAGCCAGTGGGGTTTCCTAGGCCAGCGCTGCCAAACAATTCCCAGTTTTGGGGAGCAGAGGCTTGTGACGAACTCCAGTTTGGCAGCAGTGCCAGGCAGGCTGGAGGAGGTGCCACCTTAACCAGGGAGAGAAAAGTGCCGGGGCCTGGAAATGACACCAGCCTCTTAGCAGAGGCCTGGTGACAAACTGGAGCTATGGCGGCTTTGCCCCCTGCCATCAGGAGTCTTGGCTGCTCCTTTTTAGTGGTGTCAGTCACTGTCCATAAATAAAAACATGAGTGGCTCACTCGGTATTCTCTCACCCCCTCCGCCTGACAGGACTGTGCCAGGTATATGGCAACTTTACGGCGAGAAGCCCGCGGTGCCCTTCAAAACACTGGGCAGGGTGAGTTCCCACACCCGCGACTGGGGCTGCTGAGCTCCTTGCTTCGCACCAAAATATTTTGACTGCAGGAATCTGTCTGGTAGGAGAATGTGCCAGGAGCGAACAAGGAGCACATTTACGTTTGCTGGCCTTGCTGAACACCACTTCAGATGCCCTGTTTTGCACAAACACGCGTTTCTCCGTGGCCCCGCTGGCGCAGGCCCAGAGGCAGAGGGGCCACTGACACGCTGGTTCGCACGGCGCATGAAGGACGGCTGACGGGAGAGGAGGGACCTTAAACTGAAGTGCTGTTCGAGGGCTGTCTCACAGAAAATGGAAGTTCTGCCGTGCCAGAGGACGGCATTACCAGTAACAGCACGGCCCTACTACTGGGCTCGCTTCCCGGTGGCTCAGGTGAGCGGCGGGGCCTTGCGGGCAGGGCGGAGCCGCCGCCGCTCGCCAGGGGGCGCCATGGGCCGGGGCCGCCCGCGCCGGGCTCGCTGCCGGCGGGCGCGGCCGCCGGGGGCGGGAAAGGGCCGGGGCCGGGGCCGCGTCTGTCCTCGCTGGGAAAGGGGGAACTATGGCGCCAACGTGGGGGAAAAATAACACGGGAGTATCCGGTGCGGAGCGGGAGGAGGAGTTTTAAATCGCGATTTAGGCAGGGTGCGTCCTGCCGCTGGGTGTGGCACGGTGGAGGAACCGTGTTGCTGTGAAATTCAGGGATTTTGGAAGGCTCATGCCTTTCACTGAGGTTTTTTTGAACGTTTTACGAAATGGCGCTGTGAATGGGGGTTCTCTTTCCCTCAGCCGTGGCTCCAGACTGGCCGTATCGAGCAGAGCGGATGCTGGGTGTGGGTTGCTGGGACAAGCCAGGCCCCTCGCTCCCCTCACGGCGTCCTCTTGCCCAGGGTGCGTCTTGGAAGCATCCCGAACTGCGAGTACAGCCTGGCCATCAACACCTGCAGCTGCGAGCCGGCCTCCCGCCGTTCTGCTGAGGGCTACAGGTGGCCCCAGCACCTCCTCTTTTCCACATCCATCCAAACACCGTCACCTGCCAGGGTTTCCACCAACTCAACACGGTTGAAGGCACTTTGCTATGACCCAGCAGTTCATGTTCAACACTTTCAGTCCTGTTCGCTCTATTGCCTTAGATCCACACTCTGACCTCGGATACATCCAGGCAGCAGCCGGTCCAGTAACAGGGGTTTATGCTGGTGTGTGAATACCTGAAGATGGAAGTGGACTCCATGCCATCTGTAAAACACAGTATCAGACTCACGCTTGCCCCAGACCCTGATCTTTTATTAATTTCTTCCATATAGAGAAGAAAAAAAATTGCAACCAAGTTCTTTTAAAGATATCTCTGGAGCCTGAGTTAGAGAAATGGCCTTAGGTGGATTTTTTTTTTTTTTTAACTTGGACATTTACTACAAAGAGATAAAGAAAAGGTGCTGTTTAATCTCTCGTCTCATGTGATCCTCAGTCTCTACCTGGTTTATTTTCCCCACATATGATCTCCTTTGTTCTCTGGTAGTAGTCCCCTAAACAAGTGATTAACAGATGAAGGATCAGCCTGCAATGCTCCTAGCTGCAGGATGCAATGCAGGGAAAAAATGAAGAAATCCACACTGGCTATTTTTCTGACATGCCTCCCAGTACTACATTGTCCCAATAGAGAAATCGCCGTTGTAGCGCACACGCTTTTTTCTTTTGAGGTGTCTCTCAGCACTTCCCCAAATCTCCCAGACTGCCCTGCACCTTCTTTCAATTAAATTGCTTTTCTTAGCTTAATTTAGACTGCTTAATTAGAGCTGGTTGGAAGTTTTTCCCAACACAGCAAAGTTATTCAGCCACTTTGAAAAACACTGATTTATCAGGAGATAAAGACTTATCTTTCAATTAACTTCCTTCACCTGTGGGTTGCCAGGAACTCAGGTTTCTCAGCCCAGTGACAGGTTTCCATTTGAATGACTGTGAGGCTGGAGACCTCAGGGGTTCTCGTCTTTTGGCCATAGAGCTGGGAACCAATGCTGGGATCTTCCTATGTGTGCAGCTATAGGGCAGTGTGGATGCCAGAAATTGGTATGACTATTTTGGTTTCAAGACACCATGTCATGAAACTGGCCAAACTGCTATCCCCAGATATTTCAATATTTCACATTTTTGACACAGTATTTCAGCTCCACGAACATGTTAATGGTTTTGCTTTCAGTCGTAGTGAAGCATTTCCCTATGAAAGAAGGAATAACCTATCATCATTAGCAATGAAACCTATCAAAAAGGGATAACAAGCTTCACTGGTTGGAGGAGACAATAGGTAAATTCAGACTACAGCTAAGATGTGTTCTTTCTAAAGAGTATAGTGACTTAATAGATCATCTTACCACTCAGGCAAGAGAGGTCTGGTTTTAATCCAGTTTGAAATCAATTGGAATCCTGGCAATCCTGAAGTAAATTAATATTTTTGCATTGATTTCAGTAATGTTAGGACTTTATCTGGGATGACTTGCTAAGATAGACACTGCAGTTGAAACACAAATTAGAGCTCGAGGCTAGGTTCCACTTTGTGAATGTCGATGGCTTATGCAAGCAGGAAGTCACACTTGATAGCCTTATAATTTGTTAATTATATAAGAGGTTGCAGAGGCATGTGGTTTACCAGTGGAGAAATTTTGAATTTGTCATGTTTTAACATATTTGCAGATATTACTGGAACCATTGCTTCACCATCCTCTTTTTTACCTTTGTTTTACCAGTTGTTTTTTTTTTCTACTATGAATACATATATATGCATTTCTCAGAAAAAGAAATGTGATTTTCTAAGCAACGCTGTTTGGAAAAAGGAAGCCAACCTCTTTCCTATGCCCAGTATTACATCATTTGAAACAGCGCACTATCTCAGGATTTTCTGAGGACAGAAACTGCATCATAGTGGAAAGACTGAAATCTTAATTTCCAACAGCATAAAGGCCCCATTTGCAGTCTTGGAAAAATCAACTGTTATTAGGCTTAAAACCTGTTCTTATTACAGCAGTAAATACTATCTATTGTAGCCTCAGTACGCAAGGAAAAAATGCCTTCTGCAGAAGGAAATTATTTAATAAAAATATATCTACTTCTGTTAACTGTTCCTCTAAGAAAGCTTTACTTGAAAAGACATTGAAGTAGGACGTAGCTGACTGTATAGAGGCTAAAATGAGGTAATTCACATTTTATTTTGTTTGGACTCAAAATTGGTTGCAACTTTTGCTTTCTACTGTGATTCGTCTCTAATCAGTATTCCCACTGTTCTAAAAAATTGTTTTGAATTCTAAGTTGATCCAGGAGATGCATATAAACAGATCTCACCTCCCCTCCTGTGAGGGCAATTTATGCAAAATAAGTTTAGGGGCTCTGGGATTTAAACTTACTGACTTTTGTCTGTGGGAACTGGAGTGCCACTTTGCACATCACGAACATCGTCTGTGAATTACCTGCCTTAAGGGGGATTGTTAGCACATGAATCAAAAGTGGCTGACTAATGTAGAACATCTCAAACAAAAGGATTAGGCAATAGCTCAGATGCATCGAGATGCATTTTAAATCGGCTGAAGTGAAATTAGGTGCTTTTTAGTCTAATACTGCTATTAAGTATAATGTTGAATAATGACTCTGAAATAGGAAGATCTGGGTACCCTCATTTTGCTACAGAGAAGATGCCATTTATTTATTTTCTCTTTAAAAGCAGTCTACTTCCTTTACCTGTGGTAGTGGTGCTTGCTCAGTTGTATGTGCTTCGTTCTTAAAGGAAGAGCACTGTATTCCTCCATGCCACAAAGTCCATAGTGATTCTCCGTTGATTGTAACACACGCTGGGGAATGAGACAATTATGCACACATATTTTCCTGTATTTTATTATTGAAAAAGAAAGGTTTTTTTCAGATGGTCCAGAGTTACTTTCTGCTCACGCTAAGAAACCTTTGCAGCAGCAGCCTCAGTGTCATGTTCATCCCTGAGAATCCTGCTACAAAGACACCTCTGCCTGAGCTCAGCTCCAGTCGTCTGGGATGTGGGATCTTGCAAACACCCTGTCTTATCACTTCCAAACTTTCAGGCAAAGTTTAAAGCATCAGTGGGTTAAACGCTATTCCCCTTGGTGACAAATGGAGAAGACTGATTTCATCTGGTGTAAGGAAGAAAACAGGCAGGTCTGCTGTGGCCTCACCTGGCACACTGACCTGCTCAGTTTGCTGAATTCTCCCTTTGGGTGTAAAGACGATGCATGGCCTAACATGCTGTCTCCCTCCATCTCCAAACCAGACACCATGGGAGTCTGAGACAGATGAAATTCATTGGGTTTGGCCAATTCTGATATTACTGAAATGGGAGCTTAATTCAGTGAATTTGGCCCTTAGGCAGTGAAGGCGTAGTGTTTATGGCAAAGAGGGTTTCTTTGATAACTTTCTAAAGAGTGTAGAGAAAGCAAACTACTGCTGGACAGAATACAGCCATATACTCCGGGCAACAGCTTTCGGAACTAGAAAGCTGAGCAACTAGAGTGATGTTCTCAGCAAAGGACTAGCAATACTTACTTATTTTAACTAGACTTGCATGAATGACAGGTCCTATTTGGAGGAAAGCTGTGATGGCAATGTTTAAAAAAAAAAAAAGGAAAAAATATTTTTGGATTGACATGAAACCAGAATTTTTCAGACTGTGTGGCAAATGGGGAAGGTTTTTTTCAGGTTGAATAAAGTATTTCACACTGATTTGGGACATTTCTAAAAGACATGAAAGCAACACGAAAATAAACTCATGCAGGGTGACTGCAGCAGTATTCACAAAACTGAGGAGGGGAGATCCCCTTTTGCACCCAGTGGTGCAAACTTTCACTCTTTAGGTGAAGACTCCAACTGCTCAGTAATCCCCAGGTTTTCCTCTCAGAAAAATGTCCAAAATACCAGGCTGTAAGGCTGGCTGCCGAAACCGTGCCTCACAGGTAGATCAAATGAAACTCCTGTGAGCGATGTGGCCTGAGAAAGTAGCTCTGCTGGATTCAAGGCTGCCAGGCAATTTGTATGCCATGGGGTGGGACAGGTAAAACAGCAGAAGCTGTAGTGGTGAGCACTGCCTCATGTCCCTGCGCTGCCACCAGCCCAGCCCTGCTCCCTGTTTTCTGAGAGATGTGGAGCTCCTGACCACTTGAAGGCATTGGTACTTGGGGTGAAGAAAATTCACTGTGGCAGCTATAGAGGATACAGAGGAACCTCTGTCTTGAATGCTGATGTGTCCAACCTCATATAACTCATGAACATTCACTGGGTAAGAAAACAGGTGAGGATTATGGTATGGTCTGGTGTCTAGGACGCTCATCTGAATTTTCCACTCTCTGCTTCCAAGCATTTTCAATGGGGAAAAACTGAAGTTGTCCCACCAGAACCAGTATCCCTGTGAAAGAGGCCCATGATTTTCAGACCTACCTTTAAATCGGTTAGAAAAAGGAGTGGATATTTGCCTCCAGTCTCACAAAATTTAATTGGTATGGCATAAGGATGCTCTTTTCCCATTTTCTGTTGTTTCAGAAATTGCTTTCAAGTAAGCTTGTAAGTCTTGCCTGAAGTCAAAGCAAAAAAAAAAAACCTATTGCAAAAACACCAAAATAATCCCTTCCACATTTTATTTCAGGTGAAACTGGTGACTAAATTTGACTTGACATAACAAGTGTTTGCATTTTTCTGTGACTAAGTGATTCCCTACACACTCTGTGCTGAGCTCTAGCTTGAGCGCTGCTGTTACTTCACCCTCCTTGTATTCTGCTTTGGGAGCACCTAAGATAACTCCTCAGTTGCTGAGCCGCAGCCTTTTCCGCAGGGACAGGCGGACGTGCTAGCTTTGTGGTTGCATCAACTGGTTTCTGTGATAAACACCTGAGGCACTAAAGAAATATGGCTTCAGTCCTCCCCTCCCAAAATCCTCATCAAACAACTGTTGCCTGTATATATTCTACCCTGGCAGACATTTCATTTGCTCTGTAATCTGTGGAAAACGTAAGAATCGATCTCTCAGCACTGTTGCTAAAAGCCGCAGCCACTTCGCTTTGTTTTCACTTGGAGAATTTAAATGTCTTTTTGGCAGATTTGATTTCTGGGCAGCTCCTGGCTGAAGACACTATCTTCAGCACTGACTTCCATTATTGGACTTAGCTGGTGTGCACTGCTCTTCAGCATACTGAAAGGAGAGATGGGCCAGAGGCAGGTCTTCATCTTCAAAATGTAGGGCTTGCAGGTACCGACCTTGGGCACGTTTTGAGCCATGAAGCAACAAAACCATACTGTTTGCTTGTACCCTGGCACTCTCCACCCCCACTGAGATGTCACGTCTTGCTGGAGGATTTTTACGTGTAAATCTGGGTTGCCTTGTGGCTCCCCTTCCTCTTCTCTCCTGCCAACCTGGCTTCTTATTAAAGCTCCTGCTGAAAGTGTGAACTCAGCTGGAGGGGGGTCTGTCTCCTTTTCCAACTTGCTATAGACCACACATCTCAAAGCACAGGAGAGGCGGGTGATTTGGCCCCTGCCCTCTTCCAACAGCTACAGCTTCAGGGAACCACAGGAGGCGTTTCCAGCTCTGCTGCCTGCATTCCTTATCTGACAAATGAGCAGGTTTTCTGCCTTACTCCCAAGGCTGCCTCTTTGTCCAAACGACCACACGTGGGTCCTCCTTTAGTCTGTTGTCTGTTGTTAGCTGTTCCTCTGTGACTGTAGATTCCCCTGAAAGTAAAGTGGCAGCTTCCTTGTGTGGAGTAACTTTGCCACGTGGAGACCTGCAGTGGGGCAGCTCTGCTCCTGTGAATGCTCCCAAGAACTCAGCTGCCACTGCACAGGGCCCTGCAGAGACTGAGGCCATGTCCATGCTGTGGGTTTTGGGAGCACTCAGCACCTTCTGGGGCTTAGTGTGTGCCGTGGCTGTATCCTGCCTCATGAAAATGGCCTTAATTCTCAACACAAAAGTCCTCCAGCCCAGTACCAAGTCCTCCAGTCCTCCAATCCCATACTTGGCAGCCAAAGCCCGAGGAAGGGTATGTGACTAAAGAAAGCCCATAGCAGTATCTCCTCTAAGCAGTCTCCTAGCTCTCAACAGTGTCCAGCTAAAGTACGTCCTGAGCTGGAGGTGGGGGCCTGTCAGGAGAAGGTGAATGCCGTTTTACTTCCCCGTGAGATAGCAGCCTGGGCAAAATGGCCAGGAGGAACTACAGCAAACTGACTAGAGCATGCCTGTCCCTCAGTGCCAAAGCCACACTGCTTGGCTTGAACACTATCTCTTCCTTGTCTTCTACATCTAGATGTCTGAAGGGTAGAAGCTGCTTCCTATGCAATGTAGTGCTGTGCTGTTGAAAGAAACCTGGAACTCTTCTTCATTTTTATTACATCATCTTTAATTTGGGACATCAGTGAGGGTTTATGTGTGTTCAGTTGCCTTCCTCCAACAGCTTCTATCTGTTCCCTGCTTTTCCAGGCTGTAGCACACGTGTGCCTCTTTATTTAGTGCCATTGGTGGATATACTTAATTCTTTTCTGTCAGTTTGTGCTGGATATTACTAATTCCCAAAGTCTCTCTTAGCGGTCTTTAATTGTTTGTTTTATATGGTCACACTGTAGATCGGACAAGCCTATATCACACTGTGGACTGGGGATCAGGCTGGAGATCATGCAAAGACACAAACATGCTGAGAGAAAAATGAGCTGTCGCCCTTGCAGATCTGAACTCTGATTCTGTATCTTGATATGCCTGTTGTCCCGTGTTTCAGGACTTCATGGCAGGAATATTTCTAAATCCCACAGGCCTGGTTCTCTGTTTTGCTCTCTCCTCTGTAAAGAAAGAATATGTTTGCTATAGTTAGCCCCAAGCTATGTAAATGAAACTGGGAAAATGGAAGCAAGCCTTATGTTTTTAAATACTCACGTGTATCTCTGTCATAATAATTACTTTTGTAGCATCAAAAGGATCTTCCTCTTTATCCAGCTGCTGTGTTAGCTTTTATCTCAATTTATAGGTTGAGTTTTGCATTAGCCTGTTTGTGAGCCTACTGCTTCAGCAAGGCCCAAATAGTTGTTTATCATCTGGGCTTTGTCATCACAGGGTTATGCTAGGAGAATGTGTTTTCTCTTCATTCTCTGCTACTTTTTCACCCCCTTCATTTCTTTCAAATTACATGCACCGCTATCCTTCCTGTGGTATTGCCTGTAACTCTGCCTCACCCTTGCATGTATGTTGTTTTCTGAAAAGTCAGGTTAGAAAAGTCCTTCTCTAGCAGCAAGTGAACTTTGAAATACTCAGTTACACTGCACACTGTATCTCCACCCTGCAATTCATTCTGCTCTAAAATGAGAGCAAACCTGCTAAGATGGCTGGTTCTGGCTGGGCTTGGGGTTATTGAGATCCTCAGGAACAGTAAGTTTCTTAAGTGCCAGCTCTGGACCTCTGGTGAATGAGCAAACCTACTCTGCGCCTGGAGTCCAGCGGGGAGAGCAGTAACACTGAGCTGTTTTTGCAATAAGGCTAGCGCTGGAACTGACAGCCCGGGGCTGGGAGTGCTCAGGGAAGGTGTGGGTAGCCCTCTTAGGGCTTTATCACTCAGCTGAGATTTTCAGCAAGATGGAGAAGAGGCAAAATGAATTTATCAGCTGTGGAATTCCTGTTGAGGATGAGATGTATTGAATCCCCATCGCTGGGGAGATTAAGGAACTGGTGAGCATCTGTGTATAAACTGGATACACTGAGAGCCCTTCCAGCCCTGTTTTCTGTGACTGAATCTGGGAAAGCAGCCGCTTGTTTAAACTATGCAAAGATGCTTCCTAACAATTGTTTTGTAAGACAGTCACACGCTTTTGTGACAACTGGGGAACAAGCTGCATCTTAAAAAAAACCAACCAACCTGTACCATCAAACAGGAGCATACAGTGTCTGTTGTTAGAAATGAGTCCCAACGCCACAATCTGGTTTTCAAAGCAAAGTACTAGCTCTACCCATCCTTTGCTTGGCTGAAGAAACTGGTTGTGAAATTTGAGCTAGGATCAGCAGCCAAAAGCTGTAGGTATTTGGGCTTAGGATTTTCATTCTAGCCTATCAGTACAGATTGCTTTTACAGATGTTGTATTAATATTGAGGAAAAGGGGAGTATAGCACATGAAAAGAGTGACTCCACTTCCAAACACACACACACTCTTGTTTATAAAACCATATTATGGGAAGATACTTCAGCTTAGGGTTGATTTACCAAAATGAGATTTTCATTTTAAGTGTCACAGACACTTGTAGTATATTTTGTGCTGGTTTGGGTTTATTTTCCCGGTTGCCATTCATTTCATGACATTGCCTGGGACTTGGAGACGTAGCCAGACAGATCTGCTGAACACATGAATACTAAGGAAGTGGTTTCCCTAGTAACAATAACCACGTAACAGCTCGCACAACTTCCTGCCCTTCCTTACGGGATTTGTTTGTTTGTGTGTTTCTTACTGGGTCAGATAGAGGAGACACCAAAATTGGAGCTGGCTAAAAGGCATCCAGGATCATCTTACTGGAAGTAGGGAGAGTAGAAAAAACAACTGCTGCATTTGCAGATGGTGTCATTACAGAGTTTGGCTTTGTTTTGGTTTACCGGAGTAATCCAGGGGCATGCTCATAGCTGCCTCTGAGCATGGACTGAACAGACTCTAGTACAACTCAGATTCTTATTTCAGATGCTTTTTTTTTTTTTTTATGCATGGAACTATTGTCAAAATGGATTAAGTGCAGCTTTGAGACAGTAATCGATTAATGGAGAGCAGAGTGGGGGAACAAATATCTACATTAAGTATGCAATCTCAGCGCAGGACTTACTGCTAGCACTTGAGAGAAGGTGAATGAAGCAGCATTTGGGAACATGGATGGATGTGCTTCTGCATTCAGACTGCTAGTAGGGGCTGGCATGCTCTTGCTATTGAAGAAGAGGGGAGATTCATTCTCTAATACATTGCAAAGTATTCCTCAAAGAAAGTAGCTATACTGCTGTTCATGCAGGGGATCCTGGTAGGCATGTTATGTATGATCATTAAATTGGGTTATCTTTTTAGTCTTCTAATCAACCAGTCTATTTACAGCTCACTTGAAACCAGGTGAAGCAATTTGCAGCACTAATCCCAGGTACTAAATCTGCTTCTTCAGGCATTGAAAAGCTGAATTCCTGGATTTCATTAGCCATTGTTCATGTATGTATATTAAATGTTGTGACCACTTTCATGTCATTTTTTATATTAAAACATAAAGGTTAGTATTACCTGTCAGCTCTCTGTAAAGCTGTGTCTTACTTCACATGGGTCTGTTCCTGAGCAAGCTGAAATGACTTTAGCTGTTGCTAGAAGGAAAAACTGATAAGGGCCAAACTGCAATCAGCTGTGAGTTTACTGTTAAGATAATAACATGAACAGACACTGTGCAGAGATCAGCCATGCTTTGCTTTTTCAAGCTCTTTGACCACAATGAAATCATGACATTATCTCAAAGCCGACACATGTAACTCTAGTCATACAGATATTTACAGCTAAAAATGATAAGCTTGATCCTGAGAGATGCTGGATACACCCATCCTTGCTGCTTTTAACGGCAGTTCTGGGTGTTCAGAGCCTTTGGATCAGACGAAGATCATCTCAACAAATCACAGTGAGGGAGACAGAGAGGAAATGGCTATCAGAAAACCAAAGACAGACTAAGATTTTATCCTTATCAGACTGAGATGAGGTGTCTCAGAGCAATATACTGATTCTTTTCCTAGGCTATATCGAGTATCAAGACTGGCCAATGCACTTTAGTTCAGGACAACTGCAGAAATAAGCATGAATATATTTGTAATTAGCACTTACACTCTCCCAGCATGTATAACTCCCACTATCACAACCTATCTTCCAATCACAGGTAGCATATTTCAAGCTAGGCATTTTAAGCAGTTGTATTAGGGTCTTCTCCTGTAAACCAGCTGTGTTGGAATCCTTATCAACCAAAATCAATGTCAGACCTGTGCGCAATATGATCTTGGCAGAGAATAACACTGTTTTGTGCATTCAAGATCGTTGACAGTAATGACAGTTGTTGTCTTCCAAGTTGAACATCTGTTAAATCCAGTCACGTGAGAGCACATTATGTTCTTAGATTAGTAAGAAAGCAACAGTTACTAAAATGTACCTTTTGATTTTACAGTTTCCCTCAAGGTAGAGAGTCTTCCAAACTATTGTACGCTTTAGAAAGTTTCTTTGTTTCTGTTTGTAAAATAAACTTTGTTATTAATACTGAATAATTAAATAAATCCAGTGAGTTTACATGTCTGATGACACGTGCACATCAGCAACAATCCTATAAATGCATATGCAGATGTGAGCATGAATTCAGATGAGTACAGGAGCATGGCTGTATTCAATTTTGAAAATAATAATCCAGCTCCTAATTATGTAAATGGTTGGCTATGCTGATTTAGGCCAGTATATTTATTCTCTTTTTTCTAACTGTCCATCAATGGTCCTAAAAGACTGTAAGTTGCCAAAGCTGAATCAGATGTGTAATGGAAAATTTAAAACGTTTACCGTTTTGTTCAATATCAAAACATTTTTGTTTTCACAGTGGTGTAATATGGGGCTTACAGTGTAACAACAGCTATGAATCATTTGAAAATGTGTGATATCTTTTGTATATCACAGATACTTTTCTCATGGATAAGGAACTTTTCACCATAGGAAGACTTTTATATGACTCACGCTTGTTTCCCAGTCTATTTCTAGGCTAAATTTACTGTAAAGAGAGAGGTTTTGCATCTGCCTATGTCAGTTCTCCAGTGTATTGAGGTCAGCTTCCATTTTCCTTGGCTCTGATGCCTGCCTGTATAAATACAAATTCCATTTCCATCCTATTATTTTTCTAATCAAGGGTTTGCCATGCAAAAGAAGATCTGAGGTGACTGTGTTTTCTATTATGCAAAACATTCCATTATGATAATATCTTCAGGACAGTCTTATAAAGGTGCCCTGCCCAAAGAAATCACAAATGAGAGCAGTGAAATAGTAGACAAATCCTGCATAATTTGCCCTCTCATTTAACATTCAGGCCACAGAGTTCACCCTAATTTGCCATACACATTTCCTCTGACATTCTCGATCTGTACATATGGTAAAAATAAGAATTGGCAGCTTTCACTGAATAGAATTCTGTTGAGTGCTTATCAAAAGAAGAAGAAGAAAGGGATTGTAAAATGCAGTCATATTTAGTACATCCTTCGCTTTCTTTTGCTTTCTCCGCTAAACTCACACTTAGTAAAATCTACAGTCAATGAAATTTACCTTTTGAGCTCAAGTTGTTTCCATTCAGAACAAAGTAAAAAATACGCCAGCAAAGAAAACCTGGTATTTCTTAGAAATTCTCTTTTCTTTCTTATGCCAAATCCCAAGGGGCAGGGCTCCACAGAAAGGGAGTTTATTTTCTAAATCCTTTGAACACAAAGCTCTTACATTTTCTAGGACAAGATGTTTTCCTAGACAATCTCAATATTGTAACTTTGTATTAATACTTTTGTCATAAAGGTGAATAGACTCACGTATTTTATTGTATATCTTCAATTTCCATTAGATGTCGTTTCAATTATTCAAATATGAATTGGCTTACAAGCAGAGTCCTGTGAAGACTTGTGTCTGAGTCTTGCCAAGCACATCATATTTCTGCAGTTTCTGTGTATTTGATTTGTTTGTTCTCTTTTCTTACTGCTCAAATTTGTGTGTTGTATGTGCATATGTGCTAAATACATAGAACAATGAATCTACACTGACTTCTTTGTTTGGCAAAACTTCTGAATTCGTGGGGTTTCTGCAAGTTTTTAATGGCGATTATTGTTTCTGACTATTTCTGTAGCTAGCCAACTAAATTTTAGGGCTGTAGAAAACTTAGGCATTTTAATTATCATCCAAAATAGGTAAATGATCTTTTTCTTCTCTGGCTGTTCTAGAGTGTCCTTCCACATCTGGGGAACAGTATGCCATTGCTGGTCATTCTTATTCAGGGATTATTCCACTATTAAACAGAGCTTAATTTAATGCAATGTCTAGTCATTAACTTGATATCAGCTTTTAGGCCCTGAATGCATTTCTTTTTTTCCTTTTTTTTTTGTGTCATGTATTGGTGTGGTCTGATGTATCATCATCATTATAATATTTTTAATTAAAGTTAAATTAAATTAAAACTTTGCCTTGATTTCCTAACTCAGTCTCTGATCTTTTAAGATATTTTCCATTTCTACCTGCAATCTTTTGAAGAACTTCCTCTCAACCATCTCCAGTCTTTTGCAAATTTATCTCATTTGCAATTTTTTATCTCTTTTGCGATTTTATGTCATTATCTCAGAATAATTGTGGCCAGCAGATTGAGGGAGGTGATTCTCCCCCTCTACTCCGCTCTCGTGAGACCCCACCTGGAGTACTGCGTCCAGCTCTGGAGCCCTCAGCACACAAAAGACATGGACCTGTTGGAGCAGGTCCAGAAGAGGGCCACAAAAATGATCTGAGGAGTGGAACCCCCTCCTGTGAAGACAGGCTGAGACAGTCAGAGTTACTCAGCCTGGAGAAGAGAAAGCTTCGGGGAGACCTTATTGCAGCCATTGAGTACTTAAAGGGGGCCTACAGGAAAGATGGGGACAAACTTTTTAGCAGGGCCTGTTGCGATAGGACAAGGGGTAATGGTTTTAAACTAAAAGAGGATAGATTTAGACTAGATGTAAGGAAGACATTTTTTATGCTGAGGGTGCTGAAACACTGGAACAGGTTGCCCAGAGAGGTGGTAGATGCCCCATCTGTGGAAACATTCCAGGTCAGGTTGGACAGGGCTCTCAGCAACCTGATGTAGTTGAAGATGTCCCTGCTCACTGCAGGGGGGTTGGACTAGATGACCTTTAAAGGTCCCTTCCAACCCAAACTATTCTATGACTCTGATTTACTGGAGCTATTTTCAGTCTATAAAGTAATAAATTTGAAAAAAAAAATGGGTATTAGATGTATTATCCTTATTGATCCATAATCTCATCAGCTACTGTGCAGCAGTTATGACTAAGGTACATGACTGTTTTAATTTCTCTTTACTGATCCACTGATGCTGAGCTGACTCGATGCTGATGTGGATATAACTGCATGTAGGACTAGAGTTCTCTGTAACTTCCCTTATGTTGCATGTCAGCACAGAATGTACTCTTCTTTCTCCAAGATGCAGCCATTTCATCCTCTTGGAACTTTATTTCATCTTCTTCAAACTAGTTTTAATTTCAAGTCTACAAAACCAGTTTGCCAAGGTGGTAAATAACGCTTTCATTAAATCAGACATATTTGCCAGTGCTATCATTATCATTTACATCTACTGAAAAGCTTTGCTATAGATCTTTCAAAATTATGCCCTCCAAGCCATCTAAGAGCAACATGCAGCTTCATGATGAAAATTGAGCATGATTGCGTGTCCCCTACTCCCAAATCAAACTTCAGCCTCCCAATTGCTTGATTTTTCTGTTTCTTACCACACTACAAGAGTCTCAATATGCACCTTTTATAATTACAGTTATTTGAAACTCCACATGATGTCCACACCATCTATACTGTATCCATTCAAACCAAGTCAGTTGTTTTCCTCCAAAAGTTTTAACCCACCTTTTTTACTCCCTTCCCATCAATTGTCAAGAGTGATAATTTGATCAATACAGTTTGCATCTGCTGTGAAGTCACACCATTTCTGGCCCTCTGCTTCCTCTGAAACCAGCCTTAATCTGTTGGTAATTATGTTCAGGATGACTTTTTCCACCAGTGACTAAAGTTAAACTTCTGTAATTATCTGGATCATCAGGATCTTCCTTTCTTTAAAGCTGGTACAGGTATTGCCTTTAGCTGCTTACCTGCTACCTCCTTGTGTTCCTGTACATCTGTGTATCTGGGTTTTGGCTGCTTTGTTGGCGCTTGGACTAGCAGCCTTCAACAGTTCGGCCATTGCACTGTCTGTTCCTGCAGCTATCCCGCTTCTGACTACTTCACTGCTTTTCTCGCTTTTTTTCATCTGCAAACGTAAGTAGAACCAATATATCAAACAATGTAGCTACCAGGACCTTTCAAGTCAGTGATGTCAATATATTTTGTACTTTATTAAAAAAAGACATGATCAGGATTATTGGACCAAGGCCCAGCTTATCACATCTGTATGCATGGCTAATATATCCATATTTATGGTCTTTTTTGGAGGTCTGATTTCTTCAAAATGGTCCCAAACCAAGTTTCCATCTTCATGGGACATAAGCACATAGCTTCTGAAGACCATCCTATGTGCATTTACATGCATTGTTATGCAGCCAGATTTAAAATTCTTGATTGAAGCAGGCAGTTGTATGAAGCCTGAAGGCCGACACAGCCCATCAGGTCTGCTCTGTGGATCTCTGTGGTTTAGCAGGAAATGCTTGGATGGGAGCTTGCTGCATCCATTGCCCCTCCTGCCTTAGCGGTTCTGACGTTAATTGAATTTAGATGGAGAAAGTGTGCGCCCAGATTAGCTGCCAGAGCATAAGAGGTTACTGTGCAGCTGCTGATCTGTGGTAACTGCTCATTTTTAGCTTGTAGAAAGTGCAAAGGAAACAGGGGTATGAAACTAAAAACTTGTGCACCCTACAGCTTGCAACTCCACACCCTGCAGTTCTGGGCATCCAACTCCAGGCAGATGCTCACTGCAAGAGCTTTTCAGGTATCATCACAAGAAAAATTAGTAATACTTCTTCTTGACTTCTTTTACTTGCTCTTCCTAACTGCCACACAGTCCAAAGCCAGTACACCAGCCAGGCTTTCTGAACCAAACCGGGGAGAAGCTCCAGCAAGCTCAGTCTCATGGTACCGCTGTGCCTGGTCAGAACTGGGCATCTTCTGCCCAGGTCAGTTCAAACACTGCCTATTCCCCATGCAGGAGCGCAGCAGAACTGCGAGGTGAAGCATAAATGAAAAGGACATATTCTGCCGCCGTTGCTGGATGAATTTGAAGAGTACCCCTGCAAGAGAGGGTATTCTACCTGCTCAGTACCAAGGGGATCAAGTACCACAGGATATTCCCTGGAGGAAATGGTTGAAGTTTCTTGGCTATGAGCATGTGAACAGAGCTGTGTTTTCTGTTTCACTGTCAAGACTATTATCTGTAACACTGTCTATTTCTTTAATTAAACACCAAAGAATACGTTTGCTTAATTCTACTTTCTATTGCAGAAACACACGATAGTGGAAATGATGGATTCTGGCGTCTGCCAGCTCCCTGATACCCTTATGTGTTTTAGAATCTAGGCAATTAGAGCATTCATGTGGTAATTCCTCCATTATACATTTCACATTAATATGGTAATTTCTTCTGAATTGTTTAGTCAAATTAATTGCATTGAGCCTTATTTCGGGTATACCAAGCATCCTTCTAAAGACAGTTATTAAACTACCAATTTTTATCTCACTTACGAATTGCCTTAATAACAACATTCAGGAAAGCTGGTTCATGATCTGATATGGTGATAGCTCCAGTTTGTATATGTGTTGTGTTGTCAGGCAGCTTGTTAGATAATAGAAAAGATCTGCTCTTGGCTAGGGAGAGGATGAGATGTGAAGTTTTCTCTGCTGGAGTGCATATGCCTTCAGACATCAAAGCTTTTAAAATTTTCCATAGAACAGAATGGAAACGGGACATTTTATCACCTGGGGTGCTGCCTGCTCCCTACTGCTTTGCCTGCCCAGCAGCTCCCCAGGGCGGGAGCAAAAGGAGTTCAGATCAGAGGCCAGAAGTGGGGGTATAGTCCTGGCTACAGCTGTGGGCATCCACTGGCAGTAGGTAGATGCTAGGACAAAAAAAAAATTATAACTGTTTTTCTTGGGAACTTTATAATGACAACAAACCTCAATACAGAAGCTCCATCCTGGGCAATTATAAACCAAGTACCTGCAGGAAACGTTTCTTCACTGTTTAAAGGCTCTGACGTTCAACTTCAGATATATCTTTTCCTGCAGCATACCATGGAAATAAACTGTAATCTTGTAGCGCTGCCAGTCTATATTACAAAGACTCTCTTGTTATAAGACAGGATAGATATCTGGTTACAAAATGGGAATCTCCTAAAATATACACCCAATTTCTTTGTCATTGGTCTACAGCAACATGAGAAAGTTATGCATGATGAGTTCAGAGGCAGATGCTACATGGGCTGCACAGAACTGGTCAGGGAGGAGCAGTGAGAAGGACACGGCTGTCTCCTGTGAATGTGAAAGGGGTCTCTGAATAATGTCAGATATGAACAATGTCAGATATTAATTTGGAAGGGTGACATTTTTATTTATTTTTATTGGGTGATTATCCACTTGTGTGAAACACAGGCCAAGACTTGGGTCTGGGAAAACTAATTATGTCTGGAATTTATCTTGATAAAATATAAAGGCAGATTATGTTCCTTGGGTCAAAAGCTGTTACCATAAATATGAGATTATGAGTTCCTTGGTTCTTTACTGCTTTGAGAAAAGAGAGTGAGAGAGAGAGAATTTTTAAAGAAAAAACAAGAGTAGTGAAATAATGACTATGTGCATGCAGAGAATTTGTTGATTAGCTGGTAGGTACTTCTACAAATTATTATTTTTGCTGATTTTCGACATCATGTCCGTTACCTGAGCCAAAAGGCTGTTATCAAACGCTGTGTAGTAAATAACACTCCCCATTGTTTGTCTTCTTGTTTCTAAAAGATCATCTGATTCTCTTGGGCTGTTGAACCCAAGAAAGGTAGAAAAATTGGGAGATGATCCTTTTAAATGCGAACTATATACTGAAGGAAAACTCATTTTCATGTGCTGTTAGCGGCAGCCAAAGTACCGCTTCCTATATACAAGAGGAAGCAAAATATTTGGGTACACACTAAAGGCTGTGTACCCAGGAAACTTCCACTTCAAATCCCAGCCAAATCTTCTCTGGCCAGCTTCAGATAAATAATCACCCAACAGAGAAATTAAGGCACCCAAGACACTTATCAGCAAAGTTAAAATGCTGGGGTTTTTCCACCTTGTTTTTAACTGAGCAATTCCGTACCTAAGTTTCTTGCCCAATAGTTACTCCAAATATTTTAAAATGTAGTTTAGATTTGAATCCTGAGGATGACAATCTCAGTCTACAATTGAGTTTTCACCTTGGTGATCATCACTGCTGACCGTCTGCCTCTGGTCTTTTTTTTTTTGAGCCCCTTTTTTTATTTATTTGTGGAGGATTTCCTGCACAGTATGACAAATACCTATCTGTCAGTGGCATGTTCTCAACTTCATTGGTAGGCTTGTTGAGAAGCAGTCAGGACTTTTTACCTCCTATCCACAGCATAAAAAGGATAGAGTTTGTGCCTCCTCTCACACCATTTAATCTTTACCAAGGGCTGCTTCTTCTCCCACGAGGAGACCTGCTCTACAGTGTGACTAGTGGCACTGGGAGATCCAGTCACAGTAGATGTATCACAGCTGACCTGGCTTGTAAATTAAGTCCATGTGCCCAGTCCAGAGTTTCTCAGCGGTGGGCAGCTATCCCCTCACAGCAACAGAGTACAGCCCCTTGAAAACCAGTGATCTGCTCCCCAGATTGAGAGAGACGGCGAGACTGCTGTGCACCACTGTCCTTGGGTTTCCCTTCCTATTAACTGATAATATGTGTGCTGCTTGCCCGGTCTGATGTGTATTTAAATTGCTATTGACAATGGCATGCTGAGAGAGACATTTATTAGTTAGAGCATAAAAGGGACGTAGAGAGAGGAAACTGACAACGAAGCAAGTTAAGTAAATAAGTAAATATAAACATGCTTAGTCAGAATGAATTTCATCTGTCATCTTGATTGTGTTTAAGATAAGAGAATAGATATTAAGAAGCTTGCATGCTACTGTGAGAGAATACAGTTTAAGGTGGTAGCCTGGCCGCAGATTAATACTGTGACTTTATATAAATCCATTGTAAAGTGTCCTGCTATACATAGCAGGGAAAAGGTGATAAATGATGGCTTCAAGTGCTGTTACCCCTCTTTACAGGGGAGAGAGTCAGCATCAAGGTGACTCAAAGCCTCTTCTACTCCCTCAACCTGGTGCATCCCTCAGCAGTACTGAAAAACAAGAGGGGTCTCTCCCCATATTTGTCACCTCAGTGGTTGGTCCAGTTGTGTCTAGATTTTTTATTTCTAACTAATGACTGGATTTGCTCTGTGAAGGTGCAGTTCAAGCTGCAGCTTCATGGTTGCTTGATGCCCATCAAAGCTTGGGGCTGTTGCCAACAGGAGCCATCCCCTCCTCTTCCAGCTTTCAGCTGATGCCTTCCCTTTCCCCTCTGCTGGCACTACCACCCCTGGAGCCATGCCAAGAGCTGGAGAAGGGAACTGATACAACTGGAAGTGTAGTGGGTTTTGCTGGTAAGCTTTCAATTGGGCGGCTTCACCCCGCTGCCCCGTGGGTGCTGCTGCAGGCAGCAGGAGTGGGAGAAATGGCCAGGAGTGGGAAGAAGTGTGGGACCATCTCCCTCAGGGGGCTTAAAACAATTGTGATTCACAGCCCTCCAAAGCTTTCCAGGGAGGAAAAATAGGCCTCAGGAAAAAGAAATGCGTGTGTCAGCTTTAGGTTAAATTCCCTTTTCTATCACAGACTTCCTACCTGACTTTGAACAGGTCATTTTAATCTCTTTCTGCCTTAGATTTCCCTCTCCAAAACGAAGACAGAACAGTACTTTTATCTTTCAGAACAAACACATTAGAGATTTTGAGGTGCTGAGGTGCCCAGGTACTCTGGGAATAGGGGCACAGAAAGACTTTTGATAGGTCTGCAAATATTTTTAAAGTACTTCTGCCTCAAGCTTCCCTTTTTAATGGCCTTAATTGTAGACAGCATTTGTACAGCACAGCTAAGTTCTTTGTAGCTTAACATTTGCTTTTGGTAAATTATTGGTGTAACTGAATTCCAGATAATAAAATTCAAGGTATAAAGATGAGATATATGGCAAAGGACGGAAGGGTTTTTTCAGACTTAAAACATTTTCACTGTGTTTCAAGTTTCAGTAACTTTTAGTGGCGTCACTCAACAACAGGGTGAGCAACATGGTGAAAACACCAGCTGTGGTCTACTGTACATGCAGTTACCTTTCAATGAGTCGTACCATAGCATTACTCACTCCATCCAAACTGCAGCCTGATCTGAGATCAATGCAAGCTCATCAGACCTGACATTGTCATCTTTTTTCCAACAGAGCTAATGTATGGTTTTGTTTGTGACCAGACCCATCACTTACAGGGCTTTTAACTAATGATCTTGCTTTAATACAGAGCAGACAGAGTGGTTGTTTGGACCACAACCATTTTTCCAGAAATGGATGATAGTACTGCATCAATACTGTCATTGTGGTCCTCTTCCTCGTCTAAAAAGCTCTGCTCACAGAGTAGTATTTGAAATGTTTATCCCTAGAAAAAATATACTTGGTGTAGCCATAACAACTGGTAGAATATCCTTTTTGCCTCAGAATTTGAGATTAGAATGTCTATATTTATAGCTAAAGGAGGATACCACTAGAAATAAATATTTACTAAGGTGGTGATATTATTACAAGGGCAGATCTTCATTCAAGAAGAAAAAGTTGGTCTTGTATTTACAAAACTCAAATGAGAGATTACAGACTAGTTATTCTGGGATACATCTGTTCAACTCTGGCAATCTGATTTTAAAGGGACGATTACCAGAAAGCACAGATACCAGCACTTTTTACATATAAGGTCCCTGAAAGATGCTGGGACCAGGGGCAAAGTCATTGGTCTGTTTCTGAAACCACATCTCTACATTTTCTCTCCACCTTTACCACATATTCGTTTTTTGACCTTGGAAACACACTTCATTTCTCCACGTTTAAGTTCCTGCATTTAGAAAATGGGGATTAAGAACACAGATGCAAAGGTGCTCTGAGTTTATTGATATTTGCAGCTTTCAGAGCTCTAATGGGTGATACCATACAAAGGCAAAAAGTTCTTTACATTTTACTGAAGTGATTCATTTTTCAGCTGACTGCAAATCTTCAGTGAGTGCGGACTTGCCAATTTGAAGAAACAACTGATTTAACTAAATGGTTTCTCAAAGACGTGTAGAGAAATTGGTGCAACCCCATCATGGAGATAAATTTATATCAGGCTGAGTGCCTCATATTGATTAAGCTTATGTCAGCAAGGAATCAACTTGCTAATTCCATGAAAGGCACTTTTAAACTGAAATAAGAGTGCCTACACAGGGGGTTCGTTTAATATTGGCACTTTTTTCCCCAAATAAGACAAGCCTTTAAGCCCCATATCCCTAGTGCTGTGCATTTCAAAAGAAAAAGAAAAAAAAAGTAAGAGAAGTGGCATAGCAGACATGGCAAAAACAATTAGGTTTAAGATACATCCTGTCCTTGGCACTCCGAGTGCTACATTGGCTCAGAACTAGGCTTGCTATGATTTGAAGCATCTTTAAGTCTGCTCCTATTTAATACATTATGTGAGAACACAGTTCTGTCACAGTTTTTTAATGGCTTAAATGATGCTGACTGGCATATCCCAGAGATGTGGGTTCAAGGCTGTGGTTTCATGGCAGCCTAACTTCTACTGCAGTTCAACTCCAACTATGAAATCTTTGTATCATGCAACCTGAAAGCCACATATATGTCATTTTTAAGAAGGAGGGACAAGTGCCTCCCAAAGCAGTTTGGTAAACCCTTTTGCTTGCTGTGGCAAGTGGTGTAGACAAAGTTTAGGACAAGCTGCTGCTAGCCCTTCTCTGCCAGAAGGAGGACCCAGACCTCTAACTCTTGATTGCCTTCACATATGTACTTGGAAGGATGTATGTGTAGGCACAGTGCACTGTTATCGCAGACTTTTAAGCAAATATTTAAATCAGAGCCTGCATTTTTAAAAAGTCATCATGTATTCAAAAAAGAAGCTATGCAATTGTAAAAAATTATATAAATAGAAATATAACAACTTAGTGGCTTTGCAGAAATACTTTGTCCATCTGTCTAGCTATAATAAATGGCAGAGCAACAGACAATGTCTGAAAGAATAACATCACCAAAGTGCTTCCTGAATTTTAACAATGATTTCAACATTAATTGATAACAACATGTAAAAGCCAGAAGGTAGACATCCCTTCTTTTCCCTTCCCATCCCTTTCTACTGCGTTCTATTCAGTGTTCATATTTTTATGTATATTCTTCCTCATGAATTAAAGAGCCTCCAAAATTGAAGAGTAAACAAGAAGTCCTCATGTCCCTTCACTTTCCTGGTAGAGTACATAAGGATGGAATTTTCCTTTCTTTCCAAGCGTGTGACTGGACCTTGCTTCCAATGGTGTGACTACTACTGACAGTCAAAGTGGGAAAAAGAGGTGTTTTCCTCTGAAAATACAGAAGTACATAAGCATGCCAGAATCTTCTGCATGTCACAGATTTAGACAGCCAGCTGTGGCACTAGCTGTGTCTCCTGCGTATGGGCTGATTCCTGCCCAGCAGACTTGGGGCTGAGGGTGTTACTGCAGTGGCATGCTGCTGTCACGGGGCTGTGGCTGCTGAGACCAGCCATCCCTCACATGACTTGGATCAGTGCAGGGTGAGACTTTGAGATAAGGAAGAAAGTCTTGACAGACTCTGTATTTGGCATGTGGCCAGCTGAAAGGAACAGCAGACCTGGGACATTGAGATGACGTGGCTTGTCCTCCTGGTCTTCAGTGCTGGGAACTCCACAATAGTTTTCTTAATGTCAGCAATACCATATGAAAGTACACAGAATTACAGTAACCATCCCTCAGATGGTAAATGTGTGGCTTTCCACAGATAAGTCCAAATCCAGTAAAAATTACACAATCTTGTTAGTCACTATGGAAAACAGAGACGTCACGAAATCCAGAAGCAAAGAGTCCAGATGCACGCTGATGTGCAATAGCTTAATGTTCTGACAGGGATACTAGGGGAGGAGAGGCTTGAACACTTTGCCGTTGGGCTGTATGTTGTGATTGTGTATGTGAGCTATACAGAATGACCACCTGTGACGACAGAGAATGAAACTTCATCATCCTTAAGGTAACATTCACTGCAGTGAACTTTGAGATTTTTCTGAAATGCTTCTTCTTCTCCACTTGGAAGACTGTGGGATCCGGCTAAGGATGGTTTATCTGGGGCCCATGTGAGATATCTGATATGCTCCTAGAGGTGCCGCAGTGTCGAGCAGTCGCTGTGCAGCCGGGCTCCGAGAGTTGGGGAAATGCTAACTAGCATTAGCTGCAGAATTGGGGGAAGGTCTAGAACACTAATCCTGTCTATCCCCAAGACAATTTCTTTCACTCAACCAGCCCAAAGTTTCTGAAAAGAATTTGCTTCAAAATACAACTGACTCCTCCTATATGAAAAAGAATGTATTTCAGGGAGAAGTGCTTACAAGCAGATCCTAGTGGCACATTCCTTTCAGTCTTGCTGGGCAGTCTGCCTGTTTACACTGGTTAAATATTTAAAGCTATCTTTCCAAAGTAAAGCAAAAGCCCAAAAGATTTTTTCTAAAGTGAAAGTTGAGATTGTCCTTTAACGTGTACCAAGCCACATTCCATGGAGAAAGGCAGATGCGAATTACTCCCTGCTGATCTCATCCTGCTCACTCCCTCAATAACATTCATGGAAAATACATGCACACCTGAAAGACACAGAAAAACAACTTTCCTCCGCTCTCTCCCCCCACCTCACAGACATACCTTTTCAATTTGTGTATCCTGAAATACTAATGCAGAAAATATGATGTGAATCTCATTTACATCAGTGGAAATGTAGAGTAATTTCACTAAAAGGAACGTCCTTCAAGCATGGCAAAAGCGGTGTGAGCAGAAGTAAAAGCTCATCACGTAATTTCTCCTTGCATCACAGCCTTGTGAAGCTCTACTGGCTCCCTTGCATTCGTGAAACCAGCAGGTCTGCTCCTGGGAGTAAGGATTGCCGGCTTAGGCCCTTAAATCAGCCTCTCTGTGTTTGAAGAACAAGAGAGAGTCTGTGTTTTCAGGCACTGCGTGTAACTGTAGAAGAACTCGCTCAAGAAAGGGAAATAAAAAGAGAGCAAAAATGTTCGCATTCTCTCTGAACAAAATGAGCTGTGATCTGCAATTGCCCTTTTAAGAGTTGTGACTTTTTCTTGTTCTCCGGAAAACTTCTGGCGGCAGGAGCCAGGCTGCAGCCCCTGCGCCTCTCACCCCAGCGCAGAACATGTCAGGGAAGGCAGGCAACATGCGGCTTTAATTTGCAAGGGATCATCTACATTTCTTCTGAAGAGAAAAGAAAACCAAATCAAATCTCCACATACTCAATCTATCTTGAATAAACAGCATTAAGGGAAAAATGCTGTGGGTATTGGGAGGAAGAGCCTCTTTGTAGTCCGCTTTGACTGCGCATACCGTTTCTCCTCCTGCTGCCTCTTTAAAGCATATAAAATCACTGTAATGGGGGGCTGACTTACAGGAGTGCTAGTCAAAGATTGCTCTTTATTCCTAGCCCATGCTACACGGTAGGAGTTTGGGTTACAATAGGTGTCACACAGCAGGAGTAAATTACCACTGACTTCAGTGGCTAGACCTGCATTTCCATTCTATTTCTCTTATTCCCACAACCCCCAAATACAAATAAAAGTACAATTTTTACCTAAATTGACAATCGCAGACTAATATAGCCAATTAATAAAAGCGCATATAAAGGCATCTGGGATGAATCTGAGGGTAAGATGACCCGGGCCACCCGATGGTAAGAGAATTACTTGGTATCTTGTCAAATGCCTGTTAATAACAACTACCTCCGTGCCGAGATGACTTTCTGAGCACTTGGCTGTACAGCCTTGAGACCCTTCGCTGCAGTAAGCTGGATGCTGACTGCACCATCGCCTAGGGTTCATGTTCAGCTCCTACTGATTTTCTTTGCCAGTCGCTGCGTGTGTTTGTTATTTTTGTCAGCACAAGCATACTTCCAAGACTCTTCTAGATGTTCCAAGAAGTAGTCAATGTCCAAGGTAGGCTTTTAAATTTTAAGGATTTTGTTCTTCTGGCAAGACTAAATCTGTGAGATGCTATGGCCCACGGCCCTGGGGCAGATGGCTATGTCCCGTGGCCCTGGGGCAGATGGCTATGTCATTGGCATGTTGCAAACTGAAAAATATCTTACTGTGCAACTGTAAAAGCTGCTTGGGAGTCTTGTCCACATAATTTCTCTCCAGAATTTTGGTCTGTAGATCTGTGTGTCAACTTCTATGGTCAAACAACTTAGTTTAAGGAGTTTGTATTACCTGGATTAAGGATTTTATCGACAGAAATATATGGTAGCTTTAATATGGCAATGTAAGGGGGTACCCTACTTTGTCTTACAATTTGAGGTGTACAACACTGTAATCATCTCTCCTTCATTTCACTGCATTTACGCTCTTCGTACTGATTCTCCAGCAAGCCTCCTCGTCTGTGCATCATGAGGACTTGATGTGGTGTACACTGCCAGCACTGAAGAGAGAGATGCCAAAATGAGATCTACCTGAACTGTGGACATGCACTGTCTCATCTGGAACCCCCTACATCACTCTGAGAGGTTTCAGGAATGTAATATGCACATTGCTGCCCATCACAGATTACATACTTGAATCCTTCTCTCCACCAAGCTATCAAAATTCCTTTCTTTCCATACAGAACTAACGCCCCCACCCCCCCAAAAAACATTAACGGTTCTTATCAGCCAAGATTCTGGCTCAACATGAGACAAAAATCAACTTTTAACTTGTCACATTGTATTATGATGATCATACTTTTCAGCCCTTATTTGACATTTAAATAACGAAATCTTGAATCAGCTAAAAAGCTAATTATCTGAGTATAACTTTTGCTTTCATTTGGCGCATAAACATACATTTAGGTTATCATCTGTGTTTAGATTTTATTCATTTGGGTGGTCACTAGCCTTACTACAAATATAGTTTGTGCTTATATTGCATTCTCTGTACGTAATATAGGCATGTGAGATAAAGCTGAAGAATTTCCTCTAGAGAAGTTTAAGTTTTCCTTAAATGCTGTGGAAAGGAAGCATTCACTCTATCCTATTTCTGCCAGCCACTTAGAGGAAAAAAAGAAAACACTGCAACTACTTTTTGCTTTGTTTCTTTCCAAAATTAAAAATTTAGATAGCTTCATTTTTTTTGGCCAAGGATTTGTGTCGTCCCCACCCCCTGAGAAAACAGTACAAACCAGCACCCTGAGGACAGCAGCACAGTGAAGCTGTTGCTGGGTTATAAACAAAATAAGAGGACAAAATTCGGTACTCTTCCCACCAGCCAGAGCCCTCATTTCCGCTACTGGCTACCGTAACAAGTAACAACAGCACATTGTTTTGAAGTAAAAGTTGAAATTTCTTTGAAGGTATGATTTTAATGCCCAAATTCTGGTTTCTTTTGGAATGGAAGACTATTTCCATGGGAAGGGGAAAGAAGAGTGCCTGTGCTTGAAGGAAGACACTATTTGTCTTTGTAAGACCATGACTACCGTTGTACTGACCCAAGCAAAGGTGGCATCCAGTCCAGTCTCCTCTCTCCAACAAGCAGACACACAGCAATGGTCTCCTGTGGATGTGATGTGCATTCCTACGTTTGTATGATGAAGCAGTATCTTTAATTAGACATATAGGTGGAAAAATTAGACAAACTTTTGGCCATACAAACTTTTCTTCAGGTTAGAACCACCAGCTGCATCTCTTAGTTAAGAGCAATTGCTGAACATTTACTAAAATGTTTATTAATTAAGCCAGCTCTGAAAGGAAGAAGATGGTAGCTGTAGAACAGAGAGGGCGTTAATGATGTTAATGATGCAGAGGATGTTAAGGATGGGAGAAAGAGTGGCATTTATTAGCTAAGCAAAAAGGAGAGACAATTACCTTTACAGTCTGTTGATTCAGAGAGGGGTAAGCGGTGGGGTGGAAGCAGAGGGAAATTACAATCTACTATCAGACCAGCATCTCTACTGAGTCCCCGGTTTGGGATGTTGGGCAGAGTTAGGAAACCTAGTTCCCATGCTCGCTTCTGTGGGACAAGTTCTGTAGTTTCCCTTGAGGGTCAGGACTTAAAAGATCAGAGGGAGAATGTTGTGTTTTGTGAGAAACTCTCCCTCACCAACAGTACTGTGTTCTGGTCTATAAAGACCGTCTCTGGGAGTTCATGCTGGTACTGAGTGGTCATGTTCAGTCGCAAAACTACCAGGAAAGCAGCCATGCCCGGGATGAAGTGCTTTACAGTCCTGGAACTGCAAATGTAAGATCGGAGGATGGTTTGATGGCAGGGGGTGTTCATTGCTGTAGTAGCGGATGGGCATCAACGCATCTTACATCTCAGCCATGGTTTAAACTGATCTGGTGTTTTGGACCACAGAGAATTACGCTTCCAATTATGAGTTTTGTGGTTTGGGGTGCTTGAAATGTAGCACAAGTGCTTCTGGGAAGATTCTTTCCACACAGGATTTTCTTCTGTTATGTGACAAATCATTAAACAGTTAAAACCAGCAAGTCCTAGGAACTTTCCTGAACTTATCAGCTCACAGCCCTCATTCTTCTCGCCACAACACTCCCTCTGTTCCCCTTGCCACTTTTTCTTTCTGAGCTGGTCTCACTGATACATCCCTAAGTTCTAAGCTGTTGTTCTCAAGTTGCATTTAGCTTTCATAATTACTGCTTCAGAGACAAAAAAATAGCTTGTTAACCCGGAAATTTGTCTACTTTTCCTTCTATACCAGCTGGTCTGAAAAAAGCTTTTACTTACATGTACAAACCTTGTCCTGTATACACTGATCTTTCGCCTAGAACGTTCTTCTGGCTTGTTGCACACAGCAACTTAAAACAGCAATTTTTCAGTGTTTTTCAGTTTGAGAAGTATTTCCTAAATATTTCAAATGCAGATCCTGTAGATAGAATTTCAGACAACTGATGACGGACCTAGGCATCTTCATTACCTATTCCAGATTGTGTGATGCATCCCCAGATCTGAAGACCACAGGCAGAAAGCCACAGAGGCTGCCTGAGACTAGTCAAAAATTCACCGTCATTTTCTGTGAGAAAAAGCATGTATACTACTTGTTCCTATCTGAAGATCCAGTGTTCATTTGTTTTAGGATGAATAGGAAAACAATACTGTCATTTAGGGCTGAATATAAATTAGGTTTTGTGCTAAAAAGGAGATAGTAATTTTAACTACTGATGTAGATCTGAAGAGGAAAATCTGTAGCTTAAAACTGTAAATACGATACACAAGGAATCAAACTCTTTTCAGCAGAAGATGGAAAAAGATATCATTTGTGCATATCACTTTTGAACTACAGTCCTCTGAGAAGAAAGTTCTTGACAGAACTCAATGAACCTCAGTAAACGAGCACATCAACGATCGACATATTTAACGTTGTGCAATTTCTAAACATGATCCTGCTCCTTCAGTCATTATACAGCATAGATCTTGCTATTAATTAGTTTGAATGTGGGACAGCACTGCTGGGAGAAAGACAGTGGCCTAAATAACATGGTCCAAATTTTATCTGTAGCTATCCAAGAAATACGGATGTCTTTTATTAACCCTTGCCACCTGTGACAGCTAGAAATACATGCTGGGCTTGTCTTATTCCTAATGGATTTTTGCAGCTCATTAGTGTGTAACGTGGAAAGGGTGGGAGCACGCTGCAGAGAAGGAAGACAGCTGGATGGAAAAGTTCCATGCCTGGTTCAGCTCCGAATGGCAGCATTAACCGTCGGACAAGTATGAGGACATCCACGTCCACAATGCAGAGGCTTGGTTACTGAATGTTTGGAGAAGGTGGTAGAATTCTCCTCCTCCTCCTCCTCTCCAGGAGCGGGGTTTATTATTCTTATCGGATTCCAGCGAGTACAGTAAATCCCCCATTCCGCCTCCATCACTTCCCCGGACTACGCATTTGGGCAGAGGCGGCAGGACCTCGGCTCTGCGCGGGCAACGGGCCTTTGGGCGCGCAGAAAGAAAGGGCCGCTGTTGGCGGTCACCGCACGCCCGTTCACCCCCTCCCCGCAGTACAGCAAGTATTGCAAAAACCTGCCGGGAGGCACTTGCCAGTCACGCAGCATTCATCCCGAATTAAGCTGGAATAGCTGCCCGCTGGGCAGAGGGAGGAAGGGGAACGGGAAAGCCCTCCTGTGAGTATTTTCCTATCGCAGGCTGCTGCTGTAGACATGATAGGAGGAAGGCTCACACAAAATACCGGCAGTAACTCGGCAGCGAGACGCTTAAAGCGTCTCTGGAGGGAGGCGAGTTCTGGCCACTCGCACATCACCGGCTGCGGCGGTGGGACGCGACCACGGCCCTCTCCGCCGGCAGGCTGCCGCCGCTCCCGCCCGCGCCCCAAGTTACTACAACAACCCTGTCTTCTGCACTCCAGTCCGGCGAAGATGCTCCCCCATTGTTCACTGCTCCCTGCAGCAGACCCCAGACCACAGCGCTGGCCTCCCCCCCCAACCCTGCCCTTGCCT